>MU223759.1:143042-185609 GCA_018584345.1 Thuja plicata
ATATACACACACATGTATATACACGTGTGTGTATATATACACACATATGTATATATATACATACCCACATTAAAAAAAAAAGATTAAAAAAAGATTTCAAAAAAAAAAAAACTTAAAAAAAATTAATAAAAAAAATAAATTTTGAATCCATAAATTTCTTATTCTCGAATAAGAAATGAATTCCAGCTTTTTTTTAGAATTAACTAATGCAAGCATAAGCCCCAAAATGGGGATTAGTTTTTTAATTCCAGAATTCAAAAAATGCACCAAACAAAGAATTTTTAATTCATGCATTATTGACTGCCTATTCAAAGTTAATTCCAGGCGCCAAACGGGCCCTAACGGTTTTCAAGAACCGTTCACTTTCTCACATTGGTTTCAAATCCTTGCAACGATATCGGAAAGCGTTTAGAACAGTTTATGCCATTGGGAGAATTGTGGGTTGGACTGAGGAGTGACAAAGATCATGATTCAGGGCCTTGGACCCGTAAAAGGCATTGGTGCAAGTGTCGTTTGCTTGGAGGAGAACGCGGGTTGTGGAAGGAAAGTGACAACGATCAGAGGAAGAAGTTGAATGGTCTGTGATAGGAACCAAGAGGCTACTCTGGACATGACTGAGATTATATCTTGATGGTGGAAGCCGAGAGTTTAGTATGTTAGGCTTGGAGTACGTAGATGAGTTCCTCGCATAGAAGGACGTGGGATATGTTAGTATTAAGCGGTTGGCATTGTAGAGTCAAAAGTGCTCGAATGCGAGGAGGAACAGTCAGATTGGAAAGGTAGAAGAATTGAGTTCAATCCAAGATAGGCCAATAGGGATTTGATGATCCTTTGAGAAGGCACGAAGGGTGATGGAGTTCAATATCAGCCGTGGACGACCGCAAGACATGCAATTGTCATCAAATATAGATGAGTTGATTCAGCGATGGAGTTTGGGACGTGATATTAAGTTGATTATTGTTATTATTATTGGAATATTGAAGAAATATGAGCCTCTAAACACGGTTGAAGATAAAGAAAGATAGAATAATATGCAGAGATGAAGATATCTTCGATGCATATTTGAAAAAGACAGTGAAGTGTTTGCAAATTTGCAGAATGTTTTGATGCTCTCTGCATCAAGTGGTATCAAAGCCCGTGAAAGATCTGGGTAGGGTAAAGCATTCGGGCCTTGGTACTGTATCCATCGAGATGAAGCTGGGTAGAAGGTGCAAGGAGAAAGAGACCACTACGGATGGGTGGTAAGCATTTCCAGAATTTTGTGTGGGTAAGATGGTAGTATGGTGGTGGTTGTGTGAAGAAGTAGCGTGAAGCGTGGTGGACATATGAAACCTTTGAGTAGCAGCCAGTATACACTCCATTGATGGGAGTCAATTGAAGGATTTAGAGGAAGCAGCGGAGGCATCATCACGGAGGATAGCTGACAAAGAGGTACAAACAGTTTTTGCTGGTTTCAACGATGACATTTCTAAATGGAATTAGAAATCTTTCAAATGCAGGAGTATGGTGTAGAGGCACCGCAACCTTTGAAATGCATATTTCATTTGTGTTAAACATTAAGTGTTTTGTAAATATTTATGATATGTAAAAGTGCCAAACTATTCCCATAAGGAATTCAAGTGGACAAGTAACTGATAAGTTAGCTAATCGGTTCATTGGTTTTGTAACTACCCAAGAATCCTTTTATAAATGAGAAAAATGTAATCGCAGAGAGAGAGTTGAGAGTGGGAAGTTACAGGGCAGAGAATAGATAGGATAAGGAAGAAACCAAACGACTCTCTGGAAGCTAGAGAGCCATGCATTTGTAATTGTCGGCTTTAAGTTAACAGTAAGTTGTTTTTGGAATCATGTTCGTTTATGTTGCCGATCGTTCTTGTTCATGTTAAATCAGAAAAGTCTCATTTCTATTTTGGGTTACAAGTTTTTCATTTGGTTTCCACCATTGGCGTGCTGGGTCTGATAACTATTTTTTTTTACGGTAATGCAAATTTGAGTTGAATATCGTCTTTCTTATGTAAGTATTGGGATCGATATTGTTAGTCTGATAATGGTTGTAATAAACCCGATACATGTAACTAATGAAGCTCATTTCATTTAAACTGAGTATTAGTTCTGGAATGGATTTAAAATCCATTACGGTTTTCAAGAACCGTTCACTTTCTCGCATTTGTTTTGAATCTTTGCAAGGATATCAGAAAGCGGTTAGAATAGTTTATGCCTCCTGGCAGAATCGTGGGTTGGACTGAGGACTGACATAGATCGTGATTCAGGGCGTTGGGCCCGTAAAAGGCATTGGTGCAAGTGTCATTTTCTTGGAGAAGAACGCGGGTCGTGGAAGGAAAGTGACAAGAATCGGAGGAAGAAGTTGACTGGTCTGTGATAGGAACCGAGAGGCTATGCTCAGCATGACTGAGATTATATCTTGACTAGAGGAGTTCCATGCATAGAAGGACGTGGGATATGTTAGTATCAAGCGGTTTGCATTATAGTCTAAAAAAGTTGTTGAATGCGAAGAGGAATAGTCAGATTGGAAAGGTGGCGAAATTGAATTCATCCAAGACGGATCAAGAGGGATTTGATGATCCTTTGAGAAGGCGCGAAGGGTGATGGAGTTCAATCTCAGTTGTGGACGACCGCAAGAACTGCAACAGTCATCAAATATAGATGAGTTGATTCAACGATGGAGTATGGGACGTGATATTAAGTTGATATAGATGAGTTGATTCAACGATGGAGTATGGGACGTGATATTAAGTTGAATATTGAAGAAATATGAGCCTGTAAACACCGTTGAAGGTAAAGAAAGATAGAATAATATGCAGAGATGAAGATATCTTCGATGCAGATTTAAACAAGATAATGAAGTATTTACAGAGTATGGGACGTGATATTAAGTTGATTATTGTTATTATTATTGAGAGAGATGCTCCTTACATAGGGTAGGTTTTGTCAATGTTATCATATCATGTCCTCTATCATATCATACATAGGGGCAGATTCCATCCACGTTCTCCTATTATATCCTATCCATCACATCCTTCATTATCATTTACCCCTCATATCGATCATCCTTTTTTGTGTCCATTTTTCCTTTTCCATCTTTGATCTTGACAAGGATGGGGACCTTCATAAGAATAATATATTTTATCTTCTTGATGTTTCCCATATGCATTTTAGTCCTTATCATTAATCCTATTCGCATTTCTTTTGTCTTTATTATTGATCGTTATTGGACCCTATAGTCTATATTGATTATCCATCTTTTTCATCGTGCTTATCTCTTCATCTCATATCCTTGTCCTATCAGTATCCGATCGAAATCCATCTCTTGGTCTTGATATAAAACAAGCACATAAAATGCAAAAAATATTTACACAAACATCTTGATAAGTTGATTCTTGTTCATCTCTTGCGATTTAGTGCACCATCTCATTACCCTATTCTGTCATGTCTAATACCTTATCTTGCGAAAAGAATGTGTTCTCCCCTTGTCAGATAGTACTTAGAAGTCATATAACCCCAATGACATTATAATGTTTCTACCATCATTTTTTTATCCATTTCCATTTCATCCGTCTATTCATACATTCATGATGTGCATACCTTACTAGATAGTGGGGGCAACCAAATATATCTTGCTTGAGCATTAATGTCTTAAAGTTATAAAATTTGAAAAAAGTCTCGAAAAAGGAATAGAAAAATTTAAAAATAAATATTAGAAATCCAAAACAAATTAAATAACTTTTAAAAATCTAAAGTAATAATGTGTTTTTGATTGCAGGGAAAACTAGGTTTTGAATGGGCAACCGAAACCCCTTACAAGCTAGAATAAAAGTTTAAATATTTAAGCACTCCAAAAAGAAACAGGACTGGAAACCAGTACGCTAAAGCCAAAACTAACAACAAAAAACCAGGATAAAACCAAAAGCCAGAGACCAGAAAAAAAGACAAACCACTAGAACCAGAAACCAGAGCCCTAAACAAGCTCCTTACAAGCCTCAGCGGCTTCCTGCCTCGCTTCAAATATCTTCTTTATCGCTGCATTGAACTCTGAGAGTTCCTTGATCCTTTCATGAATTTATTCCTTTCTTGTTGATCTAGTGCATTTTTCGGGGCCATCATCTTCCAGGTTCTTTGTGACATCCTCTATTTTTTTACTGGGGGACCCAGTATCCAACTCTACCTTAATGGTCAGGAAACAATCCATGGCGGAACCCATAAAATTGTTGTAGTCTTGCATATGTTTTTTCATGGAATTCTCCATGGTTTCCATTCTGGCTTGTAACTGCTGCACATTATTGTCCTCATCATTAGTAACCTTTTCCACCATAGTTTTAGGGCCAGACTCCAGCTGCGTCTGCAGAGAGTCCACCTTAGCAACAATCAAACGGTGCTTGAGGTTTAAATTCTTGATCTCTTGGAGCACCCATTTCATTAACCGAAAGGAGTACATGGAAGCAATTTTGGCCGTTTGGAGGACCCCAAAGGGGGGATTGATCTTATCGTCCATGTCATCCCTCAGTAATTGAACATTCCTTTCCTGCAAGTCCACCTTTTTCATGAAAGGGATGTTTCGAGAATTACCAGGGGCATTGTCTGTCTTCCCCTCTGCTAAAGTTGACTCCTTAGCAGGGGAAGTATTTTCCACCTTCATCGCATCCTTCTGAGTGTCCTGACGACAATCCATAACTACTTCAAGCTTCAGAGATATAGGCACATCATGGTCTTCAGAACTGTCATACTCAACCAAAATTGGCACTTTCTTATCTTTCACATTCACATCCCTAATTCTCTATTTACCCGAACCAGATTTAGACGGGGTTATGACAGGGCTTACACTAGCCATCTTCTTTATGTGTTCAACAATTAATAGAACCAGCCCTTCATGAAGAATGGGTTTCTTCTCCTTCTTGTGCTGGGAAATGCTAGAATGGAGAGATTGCAAAATATAGAAAGGAAGGGAAACCCTAATTTTATGCCAAAAATGACAGAGCAAAACAAAGTGATAAGAATGGGCTCTTTTAAACCTACCATCCAGGGTAACATACTCCATAATCACCATCATAACAGTAGCCCAGATTTCTTTGAATGATGCCACATCATAGCATCCTCCAGACTCTTTTACAAGACTTTTTTTCTCCTCCTTACTCTTGGGAAAGCGCCGAATGGCCTTTCGTGATACCTTACTATCCTGAAAGAATTTGATACCCTTCGTGCTATGCCCAGAAATCTCAGCTATGAAATCCTCCATGATGTTCACAGTGATGCCTGCTATGGTAACAACCCCATTTTTCTAGGAATCAACAAATAATTTGGTAGCACTGTCTTTCGCTCCATCCAATCTTTCCATGTAGATGGAAAGACCACCCTTCTCAAGATAATCCCAAGCTTCCGACATTTTTCTCCATTTGACACAATCCTTTGGCTCTTTGTGGTTAAGCCCACCTCCCATGATCACACAACTCACAGAAACGGTAAAAAACACAGAGAGAATCCAACTGTTACGAAAATTGGTAACATTGAAATTAACCAGGGTTAGCTCATGTCTATAATTAGAGTTCTTGAGAAAGACACCACTTTTTGTGCTCATTTTCCTCTGATTTTTTACAAAGTGTCTAATCATCATAGCTTCTCAAGATACGCCCAATCAACCCTTTTGCTTCGGGATCCGTCGAAGGCCATGTTGGCTTTGATATCGATGGTCAAATTTTTATAATCATGCCAAATCACGATGTCCCTGGCTTTAACTGCAAAATTGGCCAACTCATCCGCTGTACCATTCGATTCCCTATAGGCATGAGAAATAATAACTTGATTGAAGGAATTAATTATGATCCTAGCCTCCTCAATGATCTCCTTAATTGTCCATGATGGCTTAGTTTTGTCCCTAATACATTTTAAAATATTGAGTGAGTCACCCTCGATCCACACCTTTTGTGCCATGTGTTTCTTGACAAGTTTTAGCGTCTGAAGAAGGACCATGGCCTCCGCCACATGGTTGTTTTGCACCCCAATAGGTAAAGCTACTGCAGCCAAGCAATTTTCCATGTCATCATGGATGAGGCCCCCACAGCCAGCTGGGCCAGGGTTGCCCTTGGCAGCGCTGTCAAAATTAATTTTTATCCATCCCGGCGGAGGAGAAAGCCAAATGGCATTCTCTCTAGGATGAGGTTTGTGATTAGCTGTCCTCACACCCATATCACCAGCATTGAAATCCAACATTCTGCCAGACGACATCTTAAAGTTTTCCTTAATACTTCTCTTTATCTTCTCAGCATTCACTTTTGGAGGAAGATCAATGTTCCTGAAGAATCTATCATTGCGTTCTCTCCAAACCCACCATATTACATGGGGGGAATAATATTCCACAAATGTTTATCAATGGGGGAATCTTCTTTTTGCCACTGATTACAAAAGCTTTCCATGTTATTGGGAAAAAACCACTTAATCTCCTAGCATTGTAATAATTCATTCCAAACCTCCCAAGCATAGCTACAGTCAATGGCCAGATGGAAAACCATTTCCTCAGAATTTTTACATAAAAAGCATCTATTACTCGACATCATTCCTCATTTCTGGAGATTGTCAATTGTAAGGATTTTATTCTACAAAACCAACCAAAAAAAGATATTAATTTTAGGAATTAAAGAATTGTCCCACACTTGAGCCCAAAAGGGGAGAGGATTCAGATGCTTCAATAAAAGCTCAGAATAGGAAGCAACCGTGAAGATTCCAGAAGGAAGAACTCCCCAAAGGAGTTTGTCTTCACTTGAAATTTTAACCTTCCAGATCACTAGGTCAAGCATAAGAGGTTTTAACATTTCATAAGAAAGGGATAAATCAATCCACGAGCCATTCCTCCAATAGTCCCTGACCATAGTTCCATATCTCTGAATACACTGATTGATAACGGGTTGAAAGGAAGCAATATAATTTAGAGGATAATCTTTTATCCAGTAGTCTTCCAAAAACTGAATTTTTCTACCATTTCCTAAAAACCACTTAGCCCCTTTAAAAGTCGCATCCTTAGCATTCTGAATGCTATTCCAGATGAAAGATCCTTGCACTTTCAGGTTAGTTTTCCTAAATTCCAAAATATGGGAAAAGGAGAAGAGGTATTTTTTATGAATTATATCATTCCATTCTCTTTTAACATCAAAAATTTTCCAAATCTATTTTTCCAACAAGGCCAAGTTGGTAGTTCTAATAGGGCTGATACCTAGCCCCCGCCCCCCCACTTTTTAGGTGTGCAGACCCTGCCCAAGCATTTAAAGCAAATCTATTTTTTTCCTCCACTCCCGACCACATAAAATTTCTCTGGATTTTTTCAATGATGTCAGCATATTTCCCAGGGATCTTGAAGAGACTGAGAGCATAGACATGGAGACTTTGCAATGACGCCTTAAGGAGCTGAAGTTTGCTAGCTTGGCTCAGGATGGCTCCTTTCCAACCAGCTAGCTTCCTATTAAATTTGTCAACAATACCACCCCAGAAAGAGTCTGGAGGTTTAAGACCAAGAGGGAGACCCAGATAGGTAGCAGGAAGAGACTCAATTCTGCAGCCTATAATTCTTGCAATTTTATGTTGTCTTTCCTCAGGAGTATTAATAAAATATAAGGAGCTCTTATCCTTGTTGATTATTTGACCCGAGCCAAGGGTATAGGTAGTAAGAGCCGTTTTGATAGTCCTAGCTTCTGGAATAGAGGAAAAACCCATTAAGATGGTACCATCCATGAACTGTTCATGCGAGCAAGGACTAGAAGTCAAGGAAGGGGAAAGGCCTTTAAAAGACCCATTCGAGGCCATCTTCTAGAAAAGTCGCCCCAAGAATTCAGCCAAAATTGAGAAGAGGATAGGAGAAAGAGGATCTCCTTACCTTAAACCCATGGAAGGTTTAAAAAACCTAGAAGGAGATCCATTGATCAAAATGGCAACTGTAGAAGTACTAATAAGCTGAAAAATCAATTGAAGGAATATTTCTCCAAACCCAAAGGATCTAAGAACTTTGATCAACAAATCCCAATCCACCCGATCATAGGCCTTCGAAAGATCCAACTTAAGGAGGAAACCAAAATTAAGAGAGACCTGGGTAGAGTGGATGACCTCATGAACCTTCAAAATCGAATCAAGAATCTGCTTGCCAGGCACAAAGCCACTTTGTTGTGGGGAAATAATCTGAGGAAGAAGTGTCAGCAGACGAGAGGTAAGAAATTTAGAATGAATTTTGTACACTGAATTGCAAAGGCTGATTGGTCTAAAAGCATCAACTGAATCAGCACCAGGCTTCTTAGGGATCAAAGCAAGACAAGTCACATTTATCTCTTTAAGCAGGGATTTGGAGCCAAAGAATTCTTTGAAAACATTGCAGATGTCCACTTCAAAAACATGCCAGAATTTTTGGAAGAAAAACATAGGAAACCCATCCGGGCCAGGGGATTTGTCACCTTCAAAAGAGAAGACCACCACCTTGATTTCTTCATGAGAGGGAATAGCTACAAGAGCACGATTAGTTGAATCATTGATAATGGAAGGAATGTTATCGAGAAGCACATTCTGATTCACCAAATCAAGATTAGGATCTTTTCAAAGTAAGGAAGAGAAAAAATTGATCATAACCTCATAAATATCTCTATCATTAGAAATTTCCCTTTCCTCCACTTTAAGTTTTGAAATTCTGTTAGAAGCTCTGTGTTTAGAAGCAGATAAATGGAAGAATCTGGTATTCCTATCTCCATTTTTGAGCCAAATAGACCTTGATCTCTACCTCCAATAATCTTCTTCCTTAGAAATAACATTATGAGTTTAAGCTAGGATGTTTTCCTCCTTGTCCCTCAACTCCACCGCCAACCCATTCTTTTGTATAGTTTCTTGAATAATATCAAGATCTTTTTTAAGTTGACTTTTGGTTTTAAAAATATCACCGAAAATAGTTCTTCTCCATATCTTAACATGTTGTTTAACGCTGAGAATTTTATTAACCACTCTAAACATTGCAGTGCCATGAATCTTAACCTTTCGCTAGTCTTTAATATTATGCTCCATCTTTGGATGGTCCACCCACATTTTTTCAAACCTGAAAGGCGGGCGACCCTGTTTAGTAATAGGATCCGCACTGAAGCAAATAGGGAAGTGGTCGGATCCAATCTTTGAAAGAGAGGACAAAAGACAACCAAAATTATTTAACCAACAGCCAGTGATCAAAGCACGGTCTAATCTAACTTGAATGAGGTCTTGACCAACCCTTCTATTAGACCAAGTAAAGTTAACACCCTTAAGCTCCATATCAAACAAAGCTTGTTTGTTAATGAATTCCAGAAGCTCCATTCTCCAATCCAAAGTATTCTGGTTACCCACTCCACCAGACTTCTCATTGTCTTTTATAGGGCAGTTGAAGTCCCCAATGATCAGCCACGGCAGATCCAAGAAATCTTTTCTATGGTTATCAATTTTCCTCCAAAAAAGAGATCTACCAGTTTTGGTATTGGGGGCATAAATGGTAGTAGCAACCCATTCAAAATCCATCTTAGGATGAAGAAAATTTATACTGAGGCAATTAAGATCTTCTAAAACCATAGAACCCCTAACTTTATTCATGTTCTAGAAGACATCAACTCCACCTGAGGCCCCTTCAAAGCTAAAGCCAGCAACCCCATTATTTTTAAAAATTCTTATTTTTTCCACCTTCTCTTTACTCATCTTAGTTTCTTGAACAAAAATAATATCAGGTTTATGATCTCTTACCAAATTCCTGAGAATGTCTTGTTTATGAGGGGCATTCAACCCTCTTATATTCCATGAGATGAACTTCATTTTATAACCAGAGTATAGGTTCCCTGAATAGTAAGTTGCTTACCATCCGCAATGTCCTTTTTGCTTTCTCTTTCTCTGAATTCTCTATTAGTGTATCTGCCTTGGGTCTTTTTATGAGAACCAACATCCGCTTTTAGTTTGAGTCCTCAATCAACTTTACTTTGAGTAGTGACTCCCTTAGATCCAAGAGTGGTAAATTCCTTATTCTTCTCTCTCCTTTTCTACTGCTTCCCTTTATGAACAGTCCAGGTTCCTGTCCCATCAATGAGTTCCTCTCTAGCGGCCAGATCTTCATCACTGCAACCCGAAAAGGTATCAGGAATAGAGGATGACTCATCTTCATCATTTTTAAGATTTTCAACAAGAACTTTTTCCTTTGATGGTCTAAGACTAAAAGTCTCTTCTTGAAAAGGGACCAACACCACCATTGGTGCAAATTCCTCATCAAAAGGACCCATACCTGCCAGGTTCTCAAGGGTTTCTGAGGGATCAAGGGTCTTCTGGATTTTCTCACGTGATTCTGCCTCCTTATCAGAGACTGCTATAGAATCTAACACATGTGATACCAAATCATTAATTTCACCCTCCTCCAACATAGGAGTCTTGTTAGATTCCATTTTCTCCTGGGAAGCAACATTTTTACTGTTGTTTTCACCTTTAACCTCCTTCCAAACTTGTCTAGAGGTCATTTTAGGTTCCAACACAGTTGGCGGGGAAACCTTAGGAGTTTTTTTGGACAATGTTTCGCCCAGTGACCTATTTTGTGACAAACAAAGCAAGAAAATAGGAGTGATTCAAAGGTTACCTCCTGTTTACACTGACCCAATTTAGAGTTAATGTTGATAACGGAAGGCAGATTCTCAAACTGGGCAGGATTGACACAGATCCTAGCAAAGACTAGTCTAGACTTGGCTGTCATCATGGGATCAACAGAGATAAGTTCTCCCCCAAAAGAAGAGGCTAGTCCCTTAAAGACCTCCTTATTCCAGTATTCCAGAGGCAAACCAGGAAACCTAACCAAGACTGGAGTTGCCATAAAAAAATTATCAGAGTAGTTCTAGTTAGGAGTCCACTTACAAAAAGAAATAGCCGTCCTACCAAACATCCAGTGATCCCCACACAAGACATAATCCCGGTCTTCCTTATTAGAGAAAGAAAAAGAAATAAAGCCTTTAGGAAGGGCTGCAATATCCACATGACCTTTCAATGCCCATTTCTTTTTAACAAAATTTCTAACCGCTTCAATATTAGGTCATGACCCAAGAAACTTACCAACCAACATAAATTCCATAGCTGAAATAGATCGATCCACCATAGTATCAAGAATAAAAATGGTTGTTTCTCCCTCCTGAAGAAAATATTTAATCGGTTCTTCAGAGGGAAAAGAATCTGCCTCCTTTCTCACTCCCACAAGTTCCGACCACTTTTTTGGACTTTGAGGATTGACTTTCACCTCCCCAGCTTCTGAGAAACTTTTTGACCCCGCTAGTGGGTCCTTTGAAGGAATATCCTCACTATTCAACACCTTAGAAGTCAGACTGGTCCCTTCTCCTAATACAGCTTCACACACATGCAAAGCCCCCTTTGACGCTGCCTTCGAGGGGGTACCCATGATGCTCCTACCCGGGGTGGGACTACCCTATCCTATCAAAGATGAAACTAACACCCGATCTAGTTCTGGGATAGGAGGCATCCCCAGAACCAAAGACACTTGACCAGAACTACTGCCAGAACCAACAACAGCAGTTGCCCTACCAGGATCGCCCAGAACCAAAGGTACATGACCAGTACCACTGCTAGAACTAGCACCAGCAGCTGCTCTGCCATGATCCTACACATAATTTGAATCCCCACCTTTCCCGCTCAACTTCTCACTAGTAATAATGTGTTACTTTATAGGACTAGTATCATTTCATTTTATTGTCATTTCATTTCATTTTCAATAGGTTGTCCTTTAAAATAAGGAAAAATTTTCAACTGACATAATCATAAGACGTACAACCCTATGCATCATGAATCATGCATCAATACACAAACCTATCCAATTACATCAGCAATCAGTTTGATCAAACTTTTCATTATCAGTCAATCATCATCATCATTTAATCATTTGTCATTTTTCCATATAAAAGATATGTCCTTCTCAAAACTAGACATTTTCATTATCCATATTGTGTCTTATACAAGATGTTTCCTTAATGAAATATTGATTATTATTATAATCATTATCATTATTAAACTATCAACTTTTTTAGTTAGATCTAATTGGATGTTTCCTTGCTTGGTTTAGTAAGTCTTATATTTTATTGATTTGAGTTCGACACCATGTTCCTATGCTACTCAAGGATATCATGAACTGGTGAGAGTGCCCAGGATGGTTCATGGTATTTAATTCAGTTTTCCTTATTTTTTTTATCAATTTTATATTTTACCATGTTCCTATGCTACTCAAGGAAACCACTGATTGGTGAGAGTGGACAACATGGTTCATGGTCCTTTACTTTAGATTTGTCTTTTGTTTGTGGTATGTTCTCATGATGTTCTAGGGCATGTGTATATTTCAGGATAGATTGGGGCATTCCTTATCTACATTATCTCTGGTCTTATACAAATAGGATCACAAGATTTCTCTGACTTCATATATGTCACAGTGTTATGTATCTAATTTTTTATATCAAAAAGTGCTACAGAAGACAAACAGTGCACTAATAAAGAAAAGTAATGATTTATTGTTGCTTTGTTTTCCCTTTTCTTTTTGGCTCATATTTTTCATGTTATCTTTGTGTTCTTTTTTATTAGCTTATGTGCCTTCTTAGTCAGTCTTTTTTTTGGTCAGTCTTATTTTGGTCTTACATTCATTGCATCTTTTTTGAAAACTTGGCCACTTCTATCAGTTTTTGCCCAATTTTTTGAGGGGGCACCCTCATGACTGTTTGTGTTGAGTCATTGTTTGAATGTAGTTTTTCAATTTTCTTTAAAACAATGGTTAGCATCACAGTGCCTCAAAGGAGGGGTGAAATGTAGACACCTAAAAATGGTCATCGCCCCCCAAGTCCCCTTAAATGCGAAAGTTGACATTTTCATACTTGATCGATTTTGTCCATTTTTCCTCTTTTTTTTTTTTTCATTTAAGGTCATTGCATTTTATTTT
The DNA here is from genome assembly GCA_018584345.1 of Thuja plicata. Taxonomy (NCBI): domain Eukaryota; kingdom Viridiplantae; phylum Streptophyta; class Pinopsida; order Cupressales; family Cupressaceae; genus Thuja; species Thuja plicata. The sequence continues at coordinate 156,004 of MU223759.1, forward strand.
GATTTATTTTCATTTATCTGTCATTTTGTCATTTTATCTTGGTCACATGTCTTATTTATTGTCACTTTGGCATGTTTAATTAAACAATTATTTAGTGAATGCGTAATGTTGTTTCTAGTAAATTAATCAATTAATTAATGTCTCTATGTCCCCTTAGAAATAAATAAATTTCATTTATTTATCCCTTGTTTTTTTTTTTGTTTGTTTTTAACATTTCAATATTTTAGTATTTAAATAACTTTTTAATTTCTTATTTTATTCCGCATTTATATCTAATTTTATTTTATGTGACTTTTGGTCTTTTGAAGGGGAAATTGATAAATTGATTTATTATCTAGTTTTATTATTATCTTTTGACTCTTGTTTTCCCTTTAGCTATTTGTTTTATATTTGTGACTGTCCATTTTTTTTTAATCTCAATTTCTATTTAATAGGATTTCTTTATCATTTTTTTGCCAACCATGATTTGAGTATCCTCATTTCATAAAGGGCAACATTATTTAGGAGGAGAAAAGAGAACAATGGTGCCTGATATTGAGTTTGCATGGTTTTTTTATTTATGTCTTTATGTTATTTCTATGCAAATTTACCTTAAAAGATTAATTGAAGATTAAGGTTAGTTGAATATATGTTTTATGTTTTTTACGGTTGAGCATTTCAAATTCCTACATTAAATGTTTCCCTATCTTGAGTATCCATAATTTTTGTGTACACGCTTTCAAAATGCTAATATAAACATTTTGAACGCTTCATGCAGATGTGTAGTATATAATCAATAACAACCCTATTTAGATATACATGAAGAGGTATTCATTTTGTTCCAAAGCCTTTATTTTAATGCAACAAGAGAGGATTTTAAAAGAAGTTATGGTGATTGGTTTTACACCTACCAATTGGATTTTAAAAGAAGTTGATGGTGATCGGTATATATATATATATTTTTGAAACCTTCAAGAAAATGCAATTGGTAGGTGTAAAACCAATCACCATAACTTCTTTTAAAATCCTTACAAGATCCATACCCTATCTTTTAAGCATATGTTCCTACAGAATCATCTATATTCAATGATTTTGATTGTCACTCTCTAATCACATTCATCATTTACACATTTACCCTTCACATCTACCAGAGTATTTCCAAACAGAAATTGACACTTGCAATGTATCATAGGATGAACCGAGATATTGGAAGTAGTTGTAGGAGACATCATTAATTATAGATATTTCATTTTTTTTATGGGTTATATATCTTCTTCCTGAAATCCATTTTCTTCGAACCTTGTAAACACTATATTCCATAAAAATTAATATCCTTTGAAACACTCAAACAATTTAGATGTTGTATTGCATAGATCTTGTTCTCACATCACCGAGTAGAACACTATAATTTTTTTTTATAGAATATTTTAATTTCCAACTATCCATCTATTCCTTGGGGGTTTTCAATACCCTGTTCTAAGCTTCTATCTTTACAAAAGTGAGAGGATAGTGGTATAAGTTGTTGTAACTGATAATCCACCTATGAAATACATTTTCTAGAGTTTCTACAACTTCAAAATCCCTTCACTGATGTATCTTTTAATGAAAAAATAAATCCTAAGTACACCACATGCCCATATTTCAGCATTAAAAACATACAAGGTTAATATGGGGGTGTTAGGTTAAAATATTGGCTCAACACACATGCACTTCTATCACCTCCCTCACAAGTTTCTCTATTGACATGTGTAGTGCAAAGAGAAAGGTACTTCACACATTGCTTTCAAATTTTTTTTCTCATCAAACAAATAAATCCTCTAACGAATAAACATTATATGCAAAAATAATGGAGGAACTCTTATAGTTTGAAATTATCTTTTGAAAACAAACTAATTATGTCCTAATCTCTTGCAAAGATACATTGAAATCCTTTCTTTCAAATGATTTAAATAATCACATACTTTGTAATTCTTATTCCATTTTTTAATTTATATTGTCAATAGAGCATCATATATATACTATTAGTTAAATCAAATTATTACTTCAATTATAATATTTAAAATTTAATATCAATTTTAGAAGTAGAGGATTAAAATTTTCTCTGAAACATTACAAAGTCTACTTGTGGTCCCAGCCTAAAAAATTGTTTTGCCAAAAAAATTTCCTTGGAACTTATTTGAACCACTTCTACATTTAATTGGATTAAAAATTGTGAAGTGTATGATCAATAAAACTTTATTTTCGACCATTTTATTTATTTTCCAAAACAAGCAAGTAGCCTCCAGAACTACTTTCAAAAACCGATCAAATGACAACATGAGATGATGGCAATGAAGAAGTATGTATAATTATATTCTAGGAAAAAATTGCAAAGTGGTTTTGTATGAAACTTCCGAAGGTGAGAGATTTTAATTTCCAAAGTTGACAATTCATACTTTCTATGCTTGAAGTTGTCTAAACCCTTGTGAAACCCTATCAAGATGCAACTTGATAAAATATCAAATGATGTTTTGTGAAGTTGGTAGTGGGAATGTAAGTTCATTTTAGTATATTGAGAATGTGTGCAAAGGAAAATCTCATGACTCAATTTTTTGTAACAAATTCTATTGGTCAAACTTTACCAATTTCAAACTATTATAAGCGCGTGGATGTCAAAACACTGAAACTCTATTTGTTGTTGGCCTCAAAAAAATAATTACAACTAAGCTTGAACCTCTGCATTTGATCATGAGAGTACTTTACATGTAGAAAATACAAATAACTATTTTTTATATCTTAACTGTCACCTAGACATGAAATTTTAAAAATTTAAGTGAGAACTCTCATAAATATTTCTTTGTGCAAACTGTAAATTACCCTGAACTACAAATGATATGGAACTGCCAAAAATATCAAATAAAATCTTGGAACACTAAAAATTTCTACATGAGTTCATTGATATAAATCAATGTAGGGGAAAATTTACCTAATCTTGAAAGAAGCTAACAAGTTATAAGTCCAAAAAAAATGGTTACCCGACAGATGTAATATTATGCATAGTAAAAATACAAATTAATTGCATAAAGATTGGCCTTAAAAAATATGTCAAATGAGGTCCCTAGGCTCTCAAAATGGATCTAAAAGTTCACAAACATGTTGGTACTACTGAGGAATAGTTCATTTGTCTTAATTATAAAATATGTATGAAATATAGGCCTCTAAAGTAAGTCACCTCAACTATTTTGAAAATGTATAGATTGTGAACCTTTGTAGACCCCTCAAACTAAATGCTTGAATTTTTGAATAAAACTGATGACAAGAAGTTGGAACTTTCTAAACATTCTTAATTATGACAAATGAACACTACCCTAAAGCCATTTTTCATGAAACTCACCAAACTTCAACTTATTCACTCTCAAAAACAATTAACAAGGGTGCATTAATGTGACTTAGTTAAATTTTCTCATTGTAAGCATTTAAAATTATTAGGAATTTTCAAGTGCTAACACTTTCTTCATCTCTCATTGGGGGAAATTATTTGGTGAACAAGAATTATAATATACCTAGGGTTTTCCTTAGAAATATCTCAAACAAGACATTTGGACACCTTCTAAACACATAAGAGTGAAAATTAAATTACAATTCCCTTCAATCTTGACAATTTTTTTAGAAAAATATAGTGTTCCAATCTCCCTCTTGAATCCATTCAATACAAGACTTTTATTTGGAAAAAATGTCCTCTGACTACTCCCATTCCTCCATTTCCTAAACAACTCTAGGCTCTTCTCTTTGCAAATCCATGGTCTCTCCTCAATATAATTTCATCCAAGTAAAAGTATCCAGCCCATATTGTGCCACTATCCTATTGTAATGGGGATTTCCAAGACATTCTTTATTTCATATTTAAAGCTAGTACTTCAGATACTATAATATTTTAACAAAGGAATACATAATCCTACCATAAGAAGGTTTCCTTTCTATCCACCAATCAGCCACCAAGTGCTAGAGAGAGAGATCTCTCAACCACATATGTCAGAATTTTAAAGAAGGTATTTTTGAGACTCTAAAGGCGGTAGTTGATATAGGAGCATTGGTTTGTTGGAAACCTTGCATCATCCAAAAAAATTTCCTCTAGGTTTTGTTCTTGTTTCTTTTTTACTTAGTTTTAGTGGCATTCCTTGGTTTTGGATCATTTGTCGTTGCAAACCCGAGGGATTGTTCTAGACATCATGTTTTACCTATGTCTAGTTTCACAGCTCATTTGGATACTTTATTGTGGAGATATTAATGATTCATGATCAGTTCTATATGTTCTTCATTTTCTAGCCCACACATATATTGTGAATGCTCTATATATTGATGCTCTCGATAATAATTTAGTTAAATTATCAGGAGAAAGATTTTAGAGGGTTAGCATTAGGGTTTAGCTTGAGATTTCTATTGTAATGAGGCATGTATGTTGAAATTTTGTAATCTTCATCTTTTAGGCCAGTGTTGTGTAAATATTATATTGAATGATAATGTGAAGATCTGTTATTACATCTTGATTATCTATTTTTGTTCCTAAATTGGTTGTTTTTATTGTTTTGACTCTTCCTACATGGTTTGGACCATCTCCATATGGGAAATTCCTACCATGACTATGTTAGATAGTATCGTAGTAGGATTTATGTTCCTATGTCAAAATATCCAAATCCAGAGTTTGCAAATCCATAGATGTGTTTATTGTAGGGTGGACAAGTGTGGATCCAACCCATAATTCTAAAGGACTTGTACAAGAAGATTGCTGAGTAATTTATTTCTGATTGAGAACTTAGTGTGGGTTTTGGAGGTATACCAAGACTAAATAGTTCTCTGAGTTTGAGAAAGGCTATAAGTATGTTTGATAGATTGTCGACTCAGAAGAAAATAAGCACCTTATAATTAGATCATTGAGGTCGTTGCACCTAAGGATTGGAAAGATACCATCTAGAAGGATGAAGCTTAGGAGGTTAGAATAAATAATGGAGGACTTTAAGAATGAGATAACGACTGAGATAAAAAATGATTTGACTAGATTTTGAAGGAATCCTAAAATTGAGGAAGAATATGAAGAGGTTTTTGAAGATCTTGAGACTATAGACACTACGATCTATATACAAGAGGAAAGATTATTGAGGGCTATAACATAAGTTATTAAAATTCATAGAATGGAAGTTTCTACTTTTTCGAGTTCATTGCAGCCTGAATATTTACATTAGTGAGATGAAATATTATTTTGAGATTGATAACATCAAAGATCCACAAAGCGTTAGGTTACTATAAACTAAGTTGAAGGTTCATGCTGCCTTGTGGTGGAAAGAATTGCAAAATGATAGAGAGGAAAATGGTGAAATGAAAATTACTAGGTGGAGGGTAATGGTTTCTAGACTGAAAGCTAAATTCAATTTTGAATATGATTAATTATAATTATTTAATAAATTGTATAACTTGAAGAAAAAGGATATTACTGTGATGGATTACACTAAGGAATTTTACAAGATGACAATCGAACCTAGATACCAAGAGATATCTAAGAAAAAGGTAGCTAGGTATATTAATGGTTTGAGATTTAACATTTAAGATTAGTTGTGTATGTTTCATATTTATACAGTGGAGGATGATTTATAGTATGCATTGAGGGAAAAAATAAGTTAAAGAGAAGAAAGGGTAGCCATAGGGGAAGAAAGAAAAAAAATAGCAATGGTAAAGAGAAGCAAAATATTGAGGTAGAACTTGATCAAAAGACACAAAGGAGAGGTAATGATAACAAGGAATTGAAAGGTACTTGTTTTAAATGTGGTGCTATAGGACATAGATCTTTTAAATATTCTGAAGGATCTAGTAATAAATTTGGCCGAAATAATCTTGTGGCACATGAGGAAATGACTACTCATGAACTTGTAGACAGTGTAGAAGAACCTGAGATGGAAGAATCTCTTATGCTTAGGAGAATCATGTTGAGTAAGAAGGAAGTTGAACCTGTATAAAGGAGAATTTTTTTTAGGACACTTTGTAAATCATGAGTCAAATTTTGTAAGGTTGTTATGGATGGAGGTAGTACTGATAATTTGGTATCATAAGAGAAGGTACAAACCCTTAGCTTGAAGAGGTTTAAACATCCTTCTACTTATGTGATAAGTTGGTTTTTAAGATCTACACATTGTGTGATATGGTATCTATGACTTCTTGTCATGTTTTATTGGGAAGACCTTGGCAATTTCATTGGGGAGCTATCCATGATTACAAAAAAAACTTGGTCACAATAGAGAAGGATAGACAAAAGTTTCCTTTTATTCCCTTGAAGGAGGTAGAGTGGAGAAGTGCAAGGAATATGAGAATTGTGAACAGCTAATATTCAAAGAAGAAAAATATAGAAGTTGATATGGATGTGAAGAATGATCTTAGTGGAATATCTGAGAATTGGTTGGTATCAAATAACAAAAAGGTAAGGTGAAACAACCAAAAAAATTTCTTTCTAATCAAATGAATTCTTGTAGCAGAGGTAAATTAGTTGTATGAAAGAAAGGAGGTGGTGATATGGGTTTTGATGATGATGTGAAGTACAATAATGTAATTTCAGAATAGAGTGGGCTGATGGATCTTGTAGAACAAAGAGAAGAAGTGAAAAGAAGGACAGTTGTAGATAAAGAAGATATTTAGATCAAGAATAAGCATGGGATTTATGTCCTAAATCCTGTCAAATGTTTATAAGTTTCTCTTACAGAATATTTTATTCTCACCTAGGGTGTCTGATACAGGAGCATCCTTGTCTTGCTGGAAATTTTTCTTCATGCAAAAATATTTCCTTTTAGTTTTGTTCCTATTTCCTGTTTCTTGAGTTTTAGTGGCGTAACTTGGTTTTGGATCATTTGTTGTTGGGAACCTCAAGGATTGTTCTATACATCTTGTTTTACATAGGTCTGGGCTCAAACCTCATTTAGATACTTCACTATAGAGATATTAATGATTCATTGCTAGTTATGTGTGTTCTTCAGGTTCTAACTGTCAGATGGAGTTTTTTGATCCTACGAAGCATTTCCCGATTGGCGAAGCTTAGCAGCTCATATCACAATGTCCCTGGATCTTTGGTTGATGTCTCTCTTGGATCACATGTCAATTATACATCTTGAAATTGAGATCTTATGATTTGGGTTATGACCTATATTTGCATAAAGGCCAGTTCTCAAGAGATATCTTTTAGAGGGTTAACATTAGGGTTTAGCTTGAGATTTTTGTTGTAATCAAACATGTATGTTAAAATTTTGTAATCTCCATGTTGCAGGAAAATCTAGTGTAAATATTTGATTATGTGATAATGTGAATATATGTTGTTGCATCTTGATTTTCTATTCTTGTCCTAGAACTAGTTGTTTCCACTATTTTGACTCTTGTTGCATGGTTTGGACCATCTCCATTGGGTAAACTCATATCACGACTGTGTCAATAGCTAAGAATTTAATTGGTCAGTGATCAAATCCCCTCCAATCTAGGATATTAGAGTTTATAGTCCATGTATTCCTCATCTAGTGGCATGATATCAAAAGTCTATCAACCCTCTCATAAATAACCTTCCCACCATTCCTCTAATTATTTAATTTCATAAATAAACTACTTGATGAAGTCAAAAACCACAACCCATGGGAGAAGCGGTATCAAGGAGCACATATATCTAATGTGATTCAGAATATGTGCAATATCTAATAAATTGGTATGAGCATTAACATTCGTGAAGGGACGTATTTCTATAAAATCTAAACTTGTAGCAATTTGTAAAATAGAAGATTATATTGAGATCCACCATAGAGGAATTATCTTCTTTGGTTTCCAGAAACAAGACATACCCCCTAAATTTCCTTAAGGATCTACACACTAACAAAAACTATGGTGTCAACCTCTAGAAGCTTTGTTGACCATAACATCTATTTTCAACTTAGTTTCCTTTATAAAAGCCATATGTAGAGAATGATAGTCAATTATCTTATGGATAGACATTTGTCTAGGGATGAGATTCATACCCCTCATATTCCATGAAATGATAATTATTAATAGGAGAGAGATAAATGATATTTCATAAACTTATGAACAATATTCCACCAAAGCTTCACCAATTAACTTAAATTTTACTTGATTTGTCTTGCAACCTTATTTTTTGGTCTTCTCCAAAGAGAATTTCTTGAGGGTTTTTCGATCCAAAACCAAGGCTTGAGAGGACCCACTATTTTTACATGGATCTAAACTCTCTTTTTTAGGAGACACAAGTACATGTACAACATCAATAATCTTATTGAAAATGGGCTCACTTAGATTTAGAACATCAAGAGTTAGAGAGGGAAAGTTTATGTCCATCTGCATTCTTATAACGCAAACAAATCCAAATTTGTACTCATTGTCACCATCATTAGATAGAGGCACACCCAAAGGTTCAATGTCAAAGGAAATCTCAACAAAGATTCACTCTTCCTATACCAAATCTTCCAAAGCCTCAAAAAAATTATGTTTTTGATCACATTTCCTACCCTTCAATATTTTATTTTTACCTCTCCCCTATTTTTAGTGAACTTTTATTTTTCTTTATCATTTCGTCATTAATGCTACACAACTTGTTCAACATTCTATCCATTAGTGTGGCACCACTATCTCCGTTCCTAAGTCTTGTGAAAGGACCTCATAGAGATTCGGAAACTACACCATGATTAAAATCCTATTTATTTGATTTTATTCTCATAATCAAGGAATCAATAGCTTCTTGGAGAATCCCTAAATAATATTAGCTTTTGCATTAAGCCTTTTAATCCCATCTGAACTTGTTTCCATAGTGGTGCATCTAACAAAAACTAAAGATCTTTATTTATCATCAAGTTTGGACACCTTGTCCCGCCAAACCTTAATCCTTTGTTCATATTCTTTTGAATCTCCTCTACTCCCTTAGATATCCTCAATCCCCTTAAATGGGTTTTGATTCATAACTAGAAGCTTACTAATATTTTTATTATCAGGGGTTGAAAACCCTCTATCTTTAAGAGCATTTATCTCTGAGACAATAAACATTAAAAGATAATAGTGACCGTCCATGATATTTTTAAGATTCTTTCCTATATTATACCTTATATGTTATATTAATAATATTATAAAATTCAAAATAAAAAATAAATTTAAAAAGTTAAAACAAAATTTGAAATTGTAAGAATTTAATTAGAAAATTTATAGATTTGTTTTATTACAATGTGTAGATTATCATCTTGAGTGAATTTAATTATAATATTAGAAACTAATATAAATATAAAATAATGCATACTAGAAATAAATAATATGTACCATCTTTTAATTTCAATTTGGGTTGGGATTGAGGGGAACCTAATGATAGGCTTAATATTTGGTTAGAATTAAGTTTTCTAATATAAAGCTTAGGTTAGGGTTATAGTTATATTAGGGCTCAATTAGCTTTAGCTTTAGTTTTGCTTAAATTTAATTTAATTATTATAATGTAATAAAATTATTTAGTTTATTAAAAACATGTCTTAACACTTCTTCGTTAAAAAGAAATAGTAAACAATGTACATCTATTTAAAATTTTGAAAATATAAAATTTCCACTTTTTCTTTTTCAATATAGTTTTATAATAATAATTCTTATCAACATCTTGTCAATAAAAATTAAGGAAATTTATTTTAAATTTTTATAAATAATAATTGTAATTATATATCTTAACCCTAAAAATATGTAATTATACAAAAAAAAAAAAAAAAAAAAAGAGAAAGCTTGATAAACTATCTTGTTAAAGAAAAGGAATGTAATTCTGAACCCAATCTCTTTAACATTTCTTGCAATTAACCACATCATACGGATTTTACTTTTATAGAATTTACATGCAGCACTCAACTGCAATAAGATGATATTAATGGTTTATAGTTTGACATTCTCTTAGGTAGAAGTCATCTACGAGAGCTAAAAATTAGTGGCAAATGTTGGCTACATTTGATTCATCATTTTAATTATTTAGAGTTGAGTATTTTTTGGTTACAAAAATGTTCAAATAAAATAAAATGCCCCTACCTTTCCATGTGCACATACAAAAAATGGTTATCTCCAAGAGGACAACGTCAAAATCCATGCAAGCATCTCAGTAACCAACAACAAGTATGTTTAAAAAAATCAATATTGACATTGTACACACATTTTCTATATGTCAGATCCCCTAGTATATTTGCATTCACTCATATTTGGGTTTCCATATCCTTAAACATATTATTACTTTCAGCATGCCCATTGCACCTCCTTTTGGTACAAGAAACAATAAATAAAAGAGTCTAAAATCTCTATAATATGATTAAATCATGATCAACCCTTATCCCTATTTTCCAAAGGCGTATACATCAAAATCTTATTATAAATTTAAAAAAAATTAAATTCACAAAAAGTATTTGACAATATATTAGGAGATAAAAAAATAAAATGATCATTTTTCTCCAAGATACAACTGAATACATGAATACTATAAGGATTCATATAACTCTTCATGCAACTAGAGAATATATTGTAAACTTGAAAGCCATACTAGCATTTTCATAAAAAAAAACAAAAAAAAAAAACGAATTGTTTGAAAAATCTGCCCTATTATAGAATGCACCTCTTATACTTCTGTTACAGTACTTAATATACATTCTTCTTTCTCGCATATTAGAGAACAGAGACATCGATAGTCTCTCTCTTCTTCGATCACTACCTTGAACACAGACAAAATTGGAAGAAGTGAAATCTAGAAAACTAAGCACACGTTGCATCGCGAATTTGAAGACGTAGGTTAAGAGATGAACGGGAGGGAAGATCTTTTCTCAGTAGTCATCTCAGTTTAGTGCAATTGTGCTTTTCTGATGAAGTATCGCGTGACGCTTCCTAGGTGTCATTGGGAGCTCAAGGACCATTTAGAGCTTTTAATCCTTCAAAACTAAGTTGAAGAATTCCACATTCCGGTCAAACCTGTTCTGAACTCTCCTCAAGAAATAAGCTCTAGTTCATGGTGGCTGGAGTATGATCTTGTTGATTCTTTTGAGGACTCCTATCTTTTCCTCCTCCTCCTTCTTCTCCTCGGTTGATCTACTATTTTGGAGCATCTTTTATTCCAGTGTTTTTCCCTTGGGTTCTCCTTCTCTTATGATATTCTTACTCTCTGTGGTTTCTTAGATGATCTGACCACATTTTACTTCGTTTGTATTTGGGAATGTATATTGTATATGGATATTCTATCTTTGTATCTTTTATAGCTTGCTCAAAAATTTGGGCACGAGTTCTATTGTATTTTGAGGGTTGTTGGGTGGATATTATTAAGCATGGCTATTAGGCTATACGTTATTGTAATTTCTTAACCTAATAATTATAGTAAGTTTGGCCATTTTATTTATTTTTCTAAAAAGAAGTTAAAAGAGTAAATAGTTTATAAAATATGGTTAAATCATTATCAACCCTTATGCCTATTTTTCAAATACATATACATCAAAATCTTATTTGAAATTTTAAAAAAATTAAATTCACAATAATATTGACATAAAAAATAAAATGGACACTTTCTTTGAACAAACAACATAATACCTGAATACAATAAGGATTCAAATAACTCTTCATGTCACTAGAGAATATATTGTAAACTGGAAAGCCATACTAGCATTATCATAAAAAAAAAATGAGTCGTTTGAAAAAGGTGTCCTTATTATAGACTGTACCTCTTATACTGCTGTTACAGTAATACGCATTCTTCTTTCCTGCATATTGGACAACACAGACATAAATAGTCTCTTTCTTCTTCGGTCACTATGTTGAACAGGCACAAAATTGAAAACAGTGAAATTTAGAAGACTAAGCAGACGTTGCATCGTGAATTTGAAGACATAGGTTAAGAGATCAACGGGAGGGAAGATCTTTGGGCGGAGGAAGAAGTGAAATTAGGTTAAGTGATCAACAGGCGGGAAGATCTTTGGGCGGAGGAAGAAGAGTTTGAGATCTGCCCCCATTTCCATTTAAAACTACCCACGCCATCTTCAATCCCCAACTGGTATGCAGCTCGAGATGACAATGCATAAACCATACTCCTGCAAATAAACTCATTCGGTTAAATAGGTATATATGAATAAACCAAACACAATATTCAAAAACTAAATAAGTGACCGAAGATAGCGTTATGTAATGATAGTAATACCTGGATTATCAGCTAGGAATCGAAGAGCCGCCCAACCTCCACTGGGAACTCCCACTGTGTTTCTCTCGGGAGGATCCACCAGATTAAAGTTAGCTGGATCAGTGCTTGCATTGTAGTTTCCCGTACCCTGACCCACGATGAAGAAGTTGAAGCCGTGCAGATGCAAAGGATGGCTCTCGAAGGTCACAATGCTGGTGTCCTGCAGAACAAGCTCAACACTAGTGTTAAAGGAAAGCACTTCGACTCTCGTGTCGTTGAGGGTCCCTGTGTTGTTAGGCGGCGTGCCCGTGTAGTTGAATGGAAATGGCGGATTGTCAGGGAAAGTGGTATTGTAAACTCCATTGGACTGGTTAAAGTAGTATGCTTGAAGAAGAGCTGTGGTGGGTTGAATGAAGGATATGTTGTTAATGGAGGCTGCAAATTTTGTGTTGTTGGGGCCCTGGCATGTTTGTCCTTGGGGACATGGATTTAGCCCCAACCCTACTGTGAATAGGAACTGTTTATCCACCTTCAGAGGAACAGCTGCTGAAGGGAATTTCGGATTGCCTAAGCTTCTCAGCTTTTGGCTAAAATTGGCGGCAAAAGAGGTATCGTTGGGGGCTGGAAGCGTTGGTTTCATCATGGGAAGAGACGATGAATTAGCTGGTGTCCCATTTGAAACATACTCCAAAACTCCAGCGCTGGTTGAGTTATCAAAAGCTGCAGAACCCGTAGCAAAAGGGCCTGCAAACATGAGGAATGTGGCGTTGGGTGGCTGAGACATAGCTGTCAAGAGGACGTTGGTAGTCTGACCAGGAGTGATCAGAATAACGTTGCTTTGCAAAGGCTTGACATACACAGCGTCAGCTTCTACCACAGTCAATGTATGATTGGCGATTCCAAAAAACAAGTCATCATTGAGCGCAGCATTTACTAGACGAAGAAGGTAAGTTTTCCCAGGGATCACCTTGAGCCTGAATGTATCTGCACTAGACAGAAAACATTTGTTAGATTTACATTTAAACAAATGAGAAGTCCATTTATGTTTCATCCATTTTAATTGCCCACCCTCACCGTTAGCGGAGCAGTTATACATAAGTCCAGGGAGTCCGTTCATGGTATACGCATCTGACACATTAGCTTGCGCACCACTTTGCATTGCTTGATTGATAACAGTCTCAGTGTCTGCATTCCACCACTCCCCTGCAATTTGCAACGCACAAAGAGTACTTTCATTTTAAATTGAGGATCAGTGTAGAATGGCAACACATTGTCAGCAACTACTGAGAAACATACCAAAAACAATAGGCACTTCCTGGTCTGGGCGAGGGAATGGGTAAGAAGCATTCTTTTTGGGGTAAAGGATAATGGCCCCATGTATGCTTGCTCGCAACCATGAGATGTGGGCATGCCACCACAGTGTTCCTCTCTGCCTTTTGATAATAAATTTGTACACGTAACTTTGCCCGGTTTGAATTGGACACTGAGTAACATAAGCAGGACCATCCGCCCACCCAGATCTAAGCTGCCGAATTCCATGCCTGAGCAATTCATAGGACTTCATTAGGTGCACCCACTAAAGTAATCCATGAGAGATAGGAACATCAGCATGTAATATTGTATTTATGAAGTAAATAACTGAGCAACGGGAGCACAATAGATACCAATGTATGCTAACATTGTTTTGAACATTATTTGTTACATTCACAACCACGCGATCTCCTTCTCGAGCAACTATTGCAGGCCCCGGATATTGCCCGTTCACAGTCAAGAGAGCTTTCGTAGTGCAAAGACGAGTCACATTCTTCAATTGGATCTGCAGATATTCAGAGCAAAGAATAAATCATAGCTATCTGACCAGGAATGAACCTAAAGAAACTGAACAAAAAACTTTAATGCTTTCCCGGACAATTTAAACATTGAATTCATTCCATAGAAATATATATAACCCACGTTGAATTTGTAGCGCCGTGTAATCACGGTATGTTTAGCCGAAGCAAATTGAGCAGTGAACCACAATGCCAAAAGTGGCAAGAGGAGGCGGCGATGGAAAGTCTTCATTGCCAGAAACATACAATAGTTCCGCTTTCAGAACCCGATCTCAACTTTAGCAGGCTAACTAAGTATTTGCCAAATTTATTCAGCCCTGAAAAGTGATAATCTGTTTCTTTCTACTTGTATATATAGATACAAGGATTGAATCAGGTGTGAGGTTCTTTCACTTTTGTTGGATAGGCTGGTAGGCGATACTGATATTTTAACACGATTATAAATCCAAAAGAATTTATTGTTCAACAACTATATTTATCTATTTCATTTTCTTGACCTTTCACTATTCACATATGTTCTTCGTGGTATTTGTTTGGTATGGAGATATAGTGGGGCTTTCTATCTGGAGTGGCAACAAAGTAAAGCTTGCGACCGTTGAACACATCATCTTTACCATTGTCATTTAAATACATGTACAATAAACCTACGTGGGTATACCAACCAATGCTCATATTTTTCTTAATGGAAATTTCCAGTTACAAGGTACACATCCATTCAATCAAGAGTGGTCAAAATAAATTCTTACCGACTTACTCCAAACCTCCAATCCCTGTCTTTAAACAACATCGCTTGCCCATGTTGGACTATGAAAAATTTATTTCTAAGCAAGTTAAACCATGTTCCACCATTACATGGTAACATATCTGTTTTCAAAAAGCCTTATTGCTAGTGTAGATAGAAATGTATCCCCTTTGAAAGCCTTTACCGTCAGAACTGAGAGACGGGAATTCTAGGATCATAGGTAATGCAAGAATTGTTCCATAAACAAGATGAGAAGATGAAATGAATGTGTAGAAATCAATTTATATATAGAAGGTAGAACAAATGTAAAAATGTGAATACAGGTCAAGAGAAATAAAAAGTATGTTCTTTTCTAAATTTATTTGTTTAAATTTTTTTTTATCTTACTTATCTATATGTTTGTGTTAATTTATTTATTTTGTTTTCAATTGCTCCAACTTCGTAAGAGTACCGGATTTAAAGTTCTAAGGGTAATGTCAATGGCCTTGTCACGCAGATGTAGCTCATTTAGTTTTCAAAAATCAAATGTCGATTTTTAAGAAAAATAAAAATTGTTGTTTCTGAATGTTTTTCCTTATGGTATCCCTTACTTAGACCATTCCTGGCTTATTATGCACGGTTCTAGACCACCTATCTTATCTAAAGCCTCAAAATCTTTTGATTTTTAGTTCCTATCGTTTCTTGTTCAATGTTGTGGTGTGGAATGTACGTTAGAACTATCAGGAAACCATTGATGTATTTTTATCTTGACAATACAAAATTGATAGCTCTCTCAAGCGCAATGGACTATTAGGGATCCTTGACTTGTTGTGTTGCAATTTTGTAGGTGTTAAAGGATTTTGCAATCCTTTTCACTTTACTTCTACTTTGGCCATGTTTGTTGCCTGACCCTCCATAGTACCCTCAAACATTCTCACTCTTTAATGTCTTTAATATAATTCTCAGTTGGTATACTTTCTACAAAATTTATTTTATTGCTCTTCAAATAGTAGTTGTATTGGTAAATATATAACGTGTTTGTAGTGTTTTTCACCTCAGTTTCACTCATTTTGGGCATTAAAAATTCATTACTTCTCTTTCTTGTGTATTTCTATTTGTATTCTTATACATTTCCTCGTGGAATACAGTGTAAGAATGCCTAGAAATCATTGGGAAAGAAGAGAAAAAAATCATTTGAAAAAAGAAAAAATTAGTAAATTCTTAAATCTTCTATGTTCTTAGATAGAGGAGGCCATCATTATGATACTTGGCAGGGATTGGGTTTTAGAAAATATATTAAAAAAAAATCTAGATTTTTTACAACCTATATGGACCTTCTACAAGATCGTGCTATGGTGGAATGCGTAGCCAAAACTTATTATGTGAATCATGTTTTTTGTCCTACACCTGAGAAAGCTTTATGAATATTGTATTAATGCTACTACTTTCCAATTCGGTGGTTGTATAAAGTTTTCTAAGATTCCTGATAATACAATTATTTGCCTGAGTTTTTATGCTATCGAGTTTGGTCTGATGTTCAATCATGAAATTGATGCCCTTATAAAGATTGAAAAACTACAGAGTCACGACACTAGCCCTACAATATATGGTAATGAATGACTTCCAAGGTATCTAAAAATTGCCTGACTCAGAAACTTGCTCAAGAGCCCCATCGAAGGTGTTCCAAGTTATACATGTACCTCCAGAAACCAGGTTTATTACTTGGTGGCTTGAGTATGACGTGGTGCTTCATGCAATGGGTCACTAAATGCTCCACTTGGCTTGTTTTTCATGTTGGTTTACTTTTGTAGAAACTCTTTTTCTTTTTTGGTTAGCTGATCTTCTTGCCCATCCATCTTGTTGGGTTGTGGTTCTTTTCTACTCAATATTGTGATCATCAAACATGGAACAATTTCTTGATCTCAGACAATAGTATGAGGATGGGTATGGTACTCTATTAGTTGTATTATCAAGTTTTTTCAGGGTGCAAGAGAGGTTCCTCATACGTCTAGTGTTAATTGCTTAGTGTATCTTTGTTGTCTTACAATGTAAGGCTCGAGGAATGATTATGGGTCACATTTTATGTCTTTTATTTGTTAAAGGGTAGTTGTGTGTTCTCTTTGATGCAAAACAAAAAAGTATATCTATATTTTCTTATATTTTGTACTATACTTATTTAATATAACCTTTTTAGTGGCTCCTACCACTTTACTCACCATTCTTCTTGACTTCTTTTCTTTATATTTTATTGTGGTTTCAATTATTATGTTTCCTTATTTTTCTTTCTCCTTTCATATTTTAGTCTTGGCCATTTTTAGGTTTTTTCTAGTATTTTTGTTGATTTGTTGTTTAGCTCTTTGTTAGTGTTTATTTTTTTTATGGTATCTTTTGTTTTGTTTAAATTGTTGCTCTTTTTTAGCCTTTTATTTCTCCTTTTTATCCTTCTCTTCATGCATTTTTTTCTCTCTCCCTTTTTTTTCTTATCTTGGTCGTCGTGCTCCTCTTTCCGTCCTTCCTACGTCTTTCTAGAGATCTCGATCTACAACATTCTTTCTATTCTCTTTTCAATCTCTCTCATCTTGATGATGCTGTTGGCGTATTACATTGTCTTCAGTTGGTAACTGTACAGCTATATATCAGTTGGCAACTGTCCAACCATACAACTGTTGCATTGTATAAAACTATTCTCTACTACATTGATTTCACACCAAGCTTTTATCATTTTTCTCTGACATTTGGTATGAGAGCATCGACAATTCTGTGCCTGTGAGATGGAGAGCGATTAAGGGGAATCGCTGGAAGAAATAACAATCTAGTGCGCTAACTGTAACTTGTGTCATTTGGATTCGAATATGCAAATGAGAGTTGTTGCGGAATAGGGCATCTGAGAGCAGAGTTCCCCTGTAATCGCATATCGAGGTGTTATTTTCACCATGCACATTATGCGGTTTGGGACGTCTTCCACACTACTGATGTCTAGCCCGATAAGTACTAGGAGAAGCCACCAGTGCGTGCGAATTGGTGAAAGATCGGGTAGTAGAGAATGAAGAAACTCTGCAATGAATTGACCTTGCTGTGCCGCTTCCCTATTAGTACATTCATTTGTTTTTCACTCATGCCTTTGACCCGTGGCATCCTATATATATAGAAGGCGTTTGTACTGCTCCGGCAGATCATATCATGCTTTCAAAATAAGTTGCACCTGCAATAATTTGATGTGCGTGAACTAGAGAGGAGTTCATGTGAATATTTCCTATGGAAGATATCTTTGTTGTTGGCGGTTTGGCTCGTATACTCTGGCTTTCCACCTTATCATTAGTTTGTTTTTTTCAGACAAAGAAAGAATATATTTGCTATCGAGGTTAGTTAATGAATCTTTGTTGTGAAAGAACATAAAACTAAATATCAAAATATCAGAGAAGGCGAGTACTTTGTAATTGGATTACACTTACAGTTGTCCACTATAAAAGGATCATATAGTCTGTATTTTCAACATTAGAAGAATAATTTAACAAACTAGGTATTCATATTATGTAATCAACATGTTTACCTATGTAAGCCATAAAGGGGGGTCCCTACGGAAATGTGAATTTGATGTTTTTATGATCAATGTAATAAGGGCAGAATGTTTGTGTATTACATTGTCTTTAATTGGTAACTGTCCAACTGTGTATCAGGTTGTAATTGTCCAACCATACAACTTACGCATCATTGTATACAACCATTCTACTATGCTGAATTCACACCAAGCTTTTATCATTTTTCTCTGATAGATGGATAATGGAGCACGATAAAAAAATTATGTTAAAAAATTGCTTATATACTTAAATCAAGAAGCTATCAACAGTTATATAATATATTTCAATCTTGTTTTAAAAAATAATATTAAATATGATTTTGGATGAATGATTATTATTAAACTACTGTATGTAATGATAATGAGGGCCAAATTGATGTTTTACCATTTGATGATATAAATTTAATATTGTACAAACTGTATTGTTAAAAAAAAAAAAAATACTTTCTTGTTTATTATTCCTATTGCTTCTTTCTTGTTGGTACTTTTTCAACTGTTGTACATCCGCACAGTTTTATTTGGTTTAGAATTTGTTGCTACTTTATTCTTAACTACCAATCTTACTTACATTTCAAGTTTTTTTTGTTTCTCGAAGTAGTTGTTGTGCTTTCTATGTGTTGTTTACTTCAGTGATTTTTCAGTCTTACTTGTTAGTGAGGTTTTCTATGCAAAAATGCGAGTTCTCTTTGTCTTTTTACTATAGCTATGTGAATTCCAAATTTCTTTATTCCCATGTTGTAAATAATGTATCTTCAAAATTGTTGCTAGATCTTACTTAAAAAAGAATAATGATCTTCAAATTGTCCAAATTGGTGTCTTTTATACATGAGAATAAACCCTTTGTAATCAATATTTTGTATTTTTTTTAGGTTGTAGCTTCCTTGTAACAAAACATGTATTAATATACTTCCTAACATAAGATTGAAAATATTAACAATTGGCGTAATTCCCTCTTTTCAAATCTATTAACTTTAATATCCTCTTGACATTTAGTCTCAAGATTTATATTTGTTGCCAAATTCTCTTCTTTTGACTATAATATTCTCCTCATTTTTCATTTCAGTAGTTGTAAATTATCATTTATATTTTTGTGAATTCCTTCACAGAGAGGGCTTAAGAACCATCGTTAATATTTCACAACATTCAAATATAATACATATTTTGGTAACTTATTGAGCTACTTTTCTAAAAACCATTCTACAAATGTAATGACTTCTTTCCCTATTGGAAGCTACCAAACTGTTTTGAAAACTTGGACTTCTTCTCTAATTGGTTTGTTTCTTTAATCTCCTCTTTAGTTACTTAACTTTGAGGAGAATATATTTATGGCCGCTATTCTTCCTTTAAAAGGAGAATTTTTGTAGAGGAATCTCCAAGATAGAAGCCTAAGGAGGACATGAAGCATTTCCTCAAAAGATAGGGGAATATTAGTAGCATATAGAATTGGTTTAACAATGAAGAATTATCACTGGCATAGAAAAATATTACAAAGGTCCTTGTGAGGTATGTCATACAAATTGGCTTATTTGAAACATTTCATCCCTAGTTGTTCATTATGTTTAATCACTCTAGGAAGAATGTTAAAATGAAGTTTTTTTTGTTTTATTCACTTTACTTTACTCTAGTGTTTGAATGTGGACCTATCTGAAGACAAACATGTCCTTCTTCATTAGATCTTCATTCATCAAAATATTCATTGTATTTCAGATCACCCTCACCACTAATTCTCTTCCTCATATCACCAATGATTTGATCATTATGGATTTGAAGATCTTCTCCTCTTCTAAAACAACCTATTTTCTCATCCTCATCTATTTTAAACACCTCATCAAAGAAGAATATTTCTTGTCACAACCTCTTGTATTTGCAAACTTTACAGTCAAATCTACCAGCTTTACTATTTCCCATAAGAATAATGTTGTTCTTGAAGGACCCCATAGAGTAATATTTTATTTTATAACTCAATTTTATTCTAGTTCAATTTCCTTAAATGCTTCCCTATACCATCCACACCACCAATAATCTGCATATTAACATTTTTTCCTTCTCTAATATAGAAGGTTTATCATTTTGGTACTTTGAACTAGTCAACTATGAAACCCATAGCATTAATATCTATTAGGAGCTAAGTGTTAAAGTAAAAAAGTTGTGCAAAGGCTATAATCTCAAAAATAAAATATTTAAGTGATAGCTAGTTTAGTAGACACCACTATGACTAAGATAACTAAATTGGAATCCTTGTCCCTAGATAATTAGAATCCTTATCTTCCTCTAATATAGAAGGTTTATAATTTGGGTACCTTATAACTAGTCAAATATGCAACCTCTAGCATTAATATCTATGAGAGCTAAGTGTTAAAGTGAACAAGTTGTGCAAAGGCTATAATCTCAAAAAAATAATCTTGAAGTGATAGCTAGTTTAGTGGTCACTGTTATGACTAAGATAACTAAATCAGAATCCTTATCGCTAGATAAGGTTGTTATTTGAACTACTAGGTTATTTGATCAAGAGGTTTGGTTTTTGATGAATGGGTTTACATACTATTTTTGTAGATGGACCATTCTAGTGAAGAAAGTGGAGAATATAGAAGTTGCTTTTGGTTTGTTGTAGGATTAAAATACTATGAATGAAACTATTGATAGTATGAATGATAATCAAAATAAAAATATAAAAAATATGTAGGATATTGTATCATGCTAACAGATAACAATGAAAAATATGGTTGTCTGATTCTAGGTCTTTCAATAGGAGCTAGAAAAGAAGAATTCTTATCTTAAAATATTTAATCTAGATTTTATTTCTCTAGTTCATTTATTAAGTCAAACATGAATGGTAAAGAAAAAGAAAATATGGACACCTGTCTCGACTGAGAATGACAGGTTGTGAAGGGGGTGGCTACAAGAAGTTGAGTCCCACTTTTGGGCAAAAAGTGGAAGTCTTTTCCCTATTTTTTAAAATTTCTATCAATTGATGTCAAAATTTGAGGCACTTAAAGATTGAATCTCAGAAAACTTTAGTAGTAGAAAAGTTAGTACTTGCAGTCTACTTTTAAAATATATAATTTATTTCAATACCCACATGGTAGAAAATGCATTTTAGTATGCATGTAGAAAAATCTCTTTTTCAAAATGCATGTTTCAGGACCATACCACACACGTGTATGACCACCCTATTTTAAAGTAAATAAATGAATTTTTATGAATCCTTCTAGGGAAAGGTACCTAAAACATCAAAGATTGATGACATTTTTTTTCTTTTTTTTAACTAAATATTTTTTGTTTATTAATTTTTAATTGATTGTAAAGTAGATTTTTGAAACCTATGGTGTACGAGCACATTAATTTGATGAAAAATTCTCTTTTTTGAATTTTTTTTATCATGAAGGTAATTCTATGTATATTGATGTCATATAATTCTTTTTTCAAAAAATATAAAATCAAAAAAGTTATTAACATTTTACTTAACTAAGTATTCAAAGTGAAAGTTTTGGTGTGCTTTGATTATTAAGTATCCTGCCCAAGCTCTGCAACTTCCCGCCCAAGCTCAAATTTCAAACTACAGGCTCCCATGCCTGCCTCCCCTGGGGGAGATGCTGCCCCCCTGGCTGACCCACCTTCTAGCCCTGATGGACCGCAGATTTCCTCTGTCACGGCCCCAGTGATTGAGTCAACAGGGGAATCTTAAAAAGCGTCCTCTTTTGTTGATACCCCATTGTCCCCTAAACCTAACTGGAAAGGGGCCCTTGTTGGAGAAGCTCAAAAAACTTTGGAGGCTCTTCTGGTGGAATTTGTTCAGACTGAGGAAGGCACTGAACTATCGCTCCCAGAATCAGTGGTGAATCACACGATGGCTAACTTTTAGCTGGCCCTGGTTGGTCGATTCTTTAACTTTTGACCTACCATAGAAATGGTTAGAAAATGGGTGTCTAACCAGTAGAAGATCAAGGGTTCTGTCTTGGTTTTTGCTATGCTAGGAGGAATTTTTATGTTTAATTTTACCACTCTAGAGGACCTATCCTATGTGCTGTCGGGTTCATGGGTTTATGGAAAGCACTTCCTGGACCTTGTGAAATGGAAACCCGGATTCAATCCAGTGATGGATCTAACAAGAATGGCTCCGGTTTGGGTCCGTCTCCCTGGCCTCCCACTCGAGTATTGGGATGAGAAAGTCTTCCGATGGATAGGTGACTCCTTTGGCTCATTCATCATAGCGGACTAGGTGATCCATTCTAAATCTAGGTTGGTGTTTGCTAGATTATGTGTGAATGTCACTATGAATAAAATCCTACCCAACTTTGTTATTTTGAAATCTAAACTGGGTAGATGGACTGAAGCGTTGGTGTATGAGAATGCTACCCTATTCTGTTAGAACTATGATAGTAGAGGCTACTCTAGTGATACTTGCAAGTCCCCCAAGTTGGGAACAAAAAAAGGGAACAAGGACAAAGGAATAGCTGAGGATCCACCCTCCATTGGTGAAGAGGAAAAGCTGGAGTCTAGGCCACCCTTGGTGGCTAAAAAAATAGAATTTGAAGATCTGGCACTTGAGGAAGGTGAGATCGTCCCCCTGGGAGTTAGATATGGGGTGCTCTATAGTCCTTCTCCTGATCTGTCTACGAAGGAACATATTCTCCAACCTTTGGCGGAGCCGTTAAAGACCCCTTGACACTCCCCCCTAAGGGGAGGAGGACTAACCCTAATAAGGAGGAATAGCCTACCATTGTGATTGCTCTAAAGTTACAAGTCCCAAAGCCAGATGCTAAACCCCCCCCCCCGCCCAAAGTTTGTGAAGAAGAACTCCTCCGGATCCCTAGATGGATCGGAGGATGAGGATGGGGAATGGAAAACATAGAAAAAGAAAACCAATCCTAAAAAGGCTGATGTGGGAATGGAAACACCTAGAGGAAGGCCTTCAGAATGGGCAAGGAGATCAAGAGGGTCCACAAGGGATGTTGCAGCAGGTAAGCAGCAAACCTTAGAATCTAGTTTCAAAAATAAGAGATGAATTGCCTCTCTTGGAATGTGAGGGGTTAGAACAACTCCCTTAAACAAAATGCTGTCAAACATTACATTTTTTATCTTAAGATGGATGTTCTACTCTTACAAGAGTTTAAGATGTTTGCTAGTAATTTTGCTACGCTGGCGCCCAATCTTTGGCCTGGGGCTACATTCCTTTACTCTGAAGCTGCAGGTGTGTCTGGTGGTATTGCTACACTCTGGAACCCTAATATAATAATTGGTTAACTGGCTGCTTCTTCCCCTAACTTCCTTGCTGTCACCTTCAGGAAGAATGAAAATGAATGGACCACAATCAATATTTATGCTCCTAACACCCGGTATGGTAGAGCTTCCCTGTGGGTTGATCTTGGCCATCGGCTAGATCAGGACTATTAAGCAAACTTTCTGCTGGCAGGTGATTTTAACACCCCCCCTTTATCCCTTAGAAAAGTGTGGTGGTCTAATGGATTACTCAGATAGCATGGGGGAGCTGGCTGATTTTATCTCTTCCACAAGGCTTCTTGACATCACTCTGAAGGGGAACCCCTTCACTTGGTCCAACAATAGGAAGGGTACCCACCTCATCCAAGTGAGGCTGGATCGGGTCCTAGCCACCTCTTCATGGAACCTTTGCTTGAACGCTTCCTTGTCTTCTCTCACTAGAACTACTTTGGATGATAACCGCCTCCTTCTTTGCTGGCTTGATGCCCCTAAAGTCAGCTTGACGCCCTTCAGATTTGAAATTATGTGGTGCTCTCACCCATCCTTTAGAGGTCAAGTGAAATTCTGGTGGAAGACTAATATCAGGGGTACTACCATGTTCAGAATAGCCCAAAAGCTTGAAATTATCAAAAGGTAGGTTAAAGGTTGGAGCAAACATAATTTCAGAGACTTTCGCAAAGAGAAAATGGATCTCTTTGAAACCTTAGATTCCCTCCAGGACAAATTGGCGTATGGAAGCTACCCACCCCAGATTCAGGTGGAGGAGGAGTTGACTAGACACAAGTGGAAGGAAACCCTAAAAATAGAAGAAATCTACTGGAAGCAGAGATCCAGAATCTAGTGGCTTCTTGAAGGGGACAGGAACACAGCCTTCTTCCCTAGGTATGCCAGCATCCATAAAAGAAGAAATACCATCTCTTCTATTATGGATGAAGGAGGGAATGGATTCAAGGAGAAGGATAAAATTAATCAGGTTGCGGTTAACTACTTTAAGGGGCTGTACTCTGAGAAGGACCCTACATGTCTGAACACCATCCAAAACCAGCTCCTGGACCACATCCAAAGTGCTATTACTCTTAGTGATAATGACATGCTTATGAAGTGGGTCTATGAAGAGGAGATCAAGAAGGTGATCTTTTCTATGGGAGCTTACAAAGCCCCCAAACCAGACAGATTTCCTCTGGCATTTTTTCAGGAATATTGGGACATTGTGGGGATTCATGTTACCCGTGCTTCCAGAGACTTCTTTTGGACTAGGCACCTTCTCAGATAGTATAATCAAACCTACACTGTGCTTTTCCCTAAGCATGAAAATCCTACTTATATGTTGGATTTCAGACCCATTAGCCTTTGCAATACCTTCTACAAGATCCTTACCAAGATCCTGATTGGCAGAATCAAGTCTCTTCTAGACAAGATTATCTGCACTACACAGAAAGGTTTTGTGTCGGGTAGATAGATCCTTGATGCGGCCATTTCCACCAATGAAATAATCCATTCTATGGAAAGAAGCAAGGTCCCAGGTATGACCTTTAAACTGGATATCTCTAAATCTTATGACAAAGTTAACTGGTCTTTTTTGCTTAAAATTCTTGCTAAAATGGGCTTTAATGAGAAGGTTATCCAGATTATACAAGAATGTACTCAAACTATTAGCTTCTTCATTCTTGGCAATGGCTCCCCTCATGGCTATTTTATTCTGGAGAAGGGTCTTAGATAGGGAGACCCTCTCTCCCCCTACCTCTTTATTATGGTGGCTAATGTGCTTAGCAATAATCTATGTATGCTGGCTGCTACGTGAAGAATAAAAGGCATCAAACCTACTTCTACCCTTCCTCAGGTGGTGTTAGAACAGTTTGAGGATGACACTTTCCTCTTTGGGTATTCTTTAGTGATTGAGGCCAGACAATGGAAGAAAATACTTGAAAGTTATGCTTGGGATTCTGGACAGTGTATTAACTATCAAAAGAGCCAGTTGTTCTTCTTCAATACCCCCATAGAGTTACAAAATAAGGCGCTTCAAATAATAGGTTGTCTGGAAGCTTCGCTTCCTTCTACATACCTTGGCCTCCCCCTCATGGTCAAAGAGGTGTCCCAAGATTTCTGGAATTCCATCCTAGAAAGAACCCAGAAGAAACTTGCTGGTTGGAAGGGGAAGTTTTTAAGCAATGCTGGAAAACTTCAGCTGGTGGCCTCCACTCTCCAAGGGATCCCTGTTTACTTCCTATCCCTCTTTAAAATCAGAAGCAACGTGGCTAATAAACTTGAAAGGATTTAGAGAACCTTTCTGTCAGCGGGGTTTGAAGAAAAGAAGAGGATTTTACTTGTCAATTGGGACACTGTCTGCCTCTCAAAAAGAATGGGCGGCCTGGGTCTAAGAAAAATTGGTCTGATGAATAAGGCCCTTACTATGAAAGTGGCATGGAAGCTCATAGAAGGAAAAGCGGACTGGTGCAGATTAATGGAAGCCAAGTACCTCCAAGGACATCCCTACAGGAGGATGTTTCACAATAGTGACCTCCCAGTGGATCCAAAGTCTGGATGAACATATGTAAATGTAAGACCCTACTATCTAAAGGAGCTTTTTGGCAAATTGGAAATGGGAGATCCATCAGATTTTGGAATGACCACTAGATCATGAATTAACCTAACTTGGGCCACAAATTCAAACCCCTTATGGAGTATCTCAGACCTAGCCTAGGTAATAGAGTCTCCATCTACATCAATGGTAGAGACTGAAAGGATATACCTAATCGATTAAGGGACAGACCAGACCTGCAACACTTGGCCAAGGATCTCATGGAAAACCTGACTAATATCAGAATTTCAGTGCGTGATGACTCTATTATCTGGTGCCCCACCTAGGCTGCTACTTTCTCTATTAAATCTGCTTACAATCTACTTTTGAAGGAGGAGAGTAACCTAGGGGACTGGAAGAAGGTGTGGATCCCTCAGCTCATGGAAAAAATAATTTTTTTCTAGTGGACTCTAATGCATGGTAAGGTCCTAACCCAAGATAATCTCATAAAGAGAGACTTCTCCATGGAAAATAGATGTGTCGTATGTAAGGAGGAAGAAATGGTAAACCACCTTTTCATCCATTGTGACTATGCCACCAGCATTTGGCAAGGGATTATTGGAAAATTGGGTATCTTGTGTGCCCTGGGCAGAGAAGTGCATCAATTTAAGAACTAGAGATCCCCTTCCAATCACCCCCTGCTACAACTCCTCTGGCATATGCTTCCCCCTCACATATGCTGGACCATTTGGAAGGAAAGGAACAACAAATTTTTTAGAGAGAATAGTAACCAGCCTGAGACTAGTCTCCATATTGGAACTAATCTCCTGTGTGAGAATGCTAGGATGGCTAAATGGAAGCTCCCCCCAGTCATCCTACTACCTAGGAAGTTAGAATTGCTGATAGCTGTAACCTCCAACATGGCTTCTCTAGGTTTGATGATGCAAAGAGGATAGCTAGAAATACTACCAGATGGACCGCCCCTCCCAGAGGATGGACAAAATTAAACTTTGATGGGGCAGTAAATAATCTTGGTCATAGAGGGGGTGGTGTGTTGAGAGATCACAATGGAATTTGCCTACTGGCTTATGTTTGGCCTATCAATAACTGCACTGTCACCCAGGTGGAAGGAACGACCCTTCTCTGGGGGATTAAAGTAGCGAAACAAATGGACTTCAGACAGCTGGAAATCGAGGGGGATTCCAAAGTGTTTGTTGAGGCCATCACTAGTGGTGCTAGTGCAGGATGGTGTGCTAGACCTATCATTATGGAGATTAGCGAGCTTCTCAACAGTTTACAGCGTACGACTATAGGTCACACATACAGAGAGGGGAATTTGGTTGCTGACTCAATGGCAGCAATAGGCCTAAAACAAATCAAACTTAATAGTTGGAGGGTGATTAGTGACTTACCTCTGGTGACTCACTAAATAATCATGGGAGAAATGAATATTATTGTTTAAATATGCCAGGCTGTCATATTCATTACGAATCCTTACTAGATCACGTGCTGGCATGTTGGGGTGATTTTCGCGATTATGGAAAGGAGAACCCAAATTCCCATAAAGAATTATCATTACCTTTCGAACGTGTGGAGTAAGAGCTGTCTGAATCAGAGGGTTTTTTTGGCTTTCCCTGGTATTATTTATATTAATGGCACCTGGAGATCCATTAGATCTAGCGGTATGGAGCCCGTTTCCTAAAATTTTCAAGACCAACATTTTAAGTATAAGCTTTCCTCAGAAAGTCTTTACGAAAACAAGTGGTTTTTTATGGCCTACAAAAATGCTTGGCTCTTAGAATTCAAAGATAATATGGCGCAGGAGGAGTAGACCCTTGAAATGGGAGGCAACACTCTTCGCATCGAGCTTGATAACATCGACGAGGCTTTCACTTCTTATGTGTTGGTGACTCATTACTGCAAAGAAACATGCATATGGGGTTTCATGGAAAGAATGAAAGGTGGGCATGATGAGCGAATATCCAAACAATTTGTCTCTTCCTGGAACAACAGGAGTGTCTCAGATGGGGGCATCCATTTCTAGTTGAATGAAGAGGTCATAGCTAAGGCAACTAGGCTCCCTATGGTGGGGAGGAAATACAAAAAGACCAGTCAGACTCTTGACCCTACCCGCCTCAAATAATTTTTCAAGGATGGTGAGCTACCCGTGGGAAAACAAGGGGGATTCAATAGGGAGGAGCTACCAGACTTCTGGCTAAAATTTTTCCTCATTGTGATGAATTACTTCACATTGGAAGGTAAGTTCACTATGTTTTACAACTACCACTTACCGTTCCTGAATCATATTAGGAACAAGGATTTAATTTCCATACCTTTCTATCTTCTACACTCCATAGAGAGTAATGCCCTAGATATTAAAGGCAACCCTGATAGAGCTATCCTCCATTAGGGCCTCCTTCTATGCCTCTATCAGTTTCACAAAGCTATTTTCCCGACACCCCAACCCCCTCTGATTATCCAGATGATGCCCAAGTAGGATCCCCTGGCCAAAACTGAAAATCCCACCCATTCCTCCTCCCAGTCCATCCGTATCACCCAGGAGCCTGAGCGGGCTGATAAAAAGGGTACAACCCACAAAAAAGGTGTTAAAAACCCTTTCAGTAGGAAGGAGGGTCCCGGGGAGTCTTATGTCTCTGAGTCTGTGGAGTACCTGTTGCCCGAATTTTCCCATTCTATGCAATTGACCTGGTTTGCCCTGTCTTGCTTCCTATGTCTTGTTTTCCAGGCTTCATGTTCTTGCCAAAACCCTAAGTCCTTCATGTTTTGGCGAGGTAATAAACCCTAGGCCATGGCTCTTATATTTCATCGTTACTTTTTAAAGTCACTTAGAGCATGTGCTTTATTTCCTTGTCGCTTCGTCGCTTGACCCTGGGCGAATATTCCTATTCTTCTCACGACTCTGCGCTTTCCTTGTGTCGCATAGTCTCTTAACACATTAGAATATTCCCTCTGTGTCTCCTGACTTAGCATTTGTTCTTTCGTCGTGTGGTCGCCAGATAATGTCATAAGACTTTGTAAATGGGACCCAGGTCTTCAGTCGGGTAATCGCAAGAGCCTTAGCGAATATTCCATTTTATCTCCCGACTTCGCTTTTTGCTTTGTCGCTTAGTCTGGTGACATTTTAGAATATTCCTCCTTTGTTCTCAGACTTAGCAATTAGTCCTCAGTCAGGATGTCGCGGGATGATATCTTAAAATAATGGGACCCATCCAGTCGCTTGATCGCGTGAAGATTTCAACAGTGAGTAATATGTCTCCCGACTTCGCGGTTGCCTTTGGTCGCGATGTCACAGGAACGAGTGATGACTCAGCGCTCCCAATGTGCAAACAAATGAACCAGTGGCTATGTGACAAGTGGCATAAATCAAGTGGATGCAGACCCTCAGTCAGGTAATTGCCAGGCAGAGTAATTTGGTCACGCGACTTCGAGACTAAGTTTTCTTTCCCTTCAGTCGCAGGATCGCTGAACATTTTAAGGGCACAGTCTTTTATTCAGCGATTAAATGCCAGCCATCTGATGCAATGCTCAGAGGATCCAACGGTGGTTGCCAAGTCTGGTGATGAAAGTGCCCC
>MU223759.1:195825-252510 GCA_018584345.1 Thuja plicata
GTAAATCTGTAACCCTAGTTAGGTTCTGAGACTCCTGCCTACGTGCATGGGAGTATTTAAAGTTTTTTGAGAGCCTTAGTGCTCAGGAGTTGGCATTTTGTAAAAAGAATTCATTCTTTCCAGGAGTCATCTGAGGCATTCTTTCTGCCCTCTGACTTTTACATTTTGTAATTTTCTCATTGATCATACAAACATTCCAGAAGTACTTTGTGATAATCCTTCATATCCCTATGCTTCCTGGTTTGTATTATCTCTTATTGGATTGAAGTTTATGAATGTGTTAATGGACATTGGGGTTCCTAGTTCCTCTCATTTTCTGCAATTCTGAGTGTTACTATGTTTGATCGGATTTAGATGTTTTGTGGGTATACTTCAGCCCCTAGCAGTCTTGTCTCATTCCTACACCTGATTGTAGAGAAGGATGTTTTTTTGCAGGTCATAGGTCGAGTCTTTTGTTCAGGCCTTCCTATGAAATACTTATGCAAGCCTATCTAGTGAGTTGTAACTTACTTGACCTGGTTCTTCCGTTGGTTTCATTCCTCTATACTGAGATCCAAGCCCTAATTTTGGTGCATCACCTAGTAGGTAGTTTGCTTTCGGTCATTTCCCTTTCAAGCAATCCTTCTATCCCTTTCCCTAAAAAGTTTTACTTTCCTGTTTAAGAAGTAAATTAAGGTGATTATCCAAGAGGAACCAACCTAGAACCTGGAGGTCTCATCTCAGTTAGCATAAGGTCCCACAACCTTGAGATGATTCCCATGTTATACTGGATTATCAATACCAAGAGAGCTTGAGATCAGAGGTGCAAATTCAGTGTATAACAGTACCAAGAGGGGAAATAGGTTGACAGCACTCCTTAGACTAATTATAGGCCCAAAAAATGAAAACTGATGGAGGGCCAGGTTAATCTAGAGGTGGACTTAAGTGGCTCGCGTCATCGGAGGTCAAATAGAATTGCCAAGGAACAGTGTAAAACTAGGTTGATGGAAACGACCTCTAAAGAGCTTTCCCTATCTCAAAATGACTCCCACTCCACTAAGTCCAAGAAAGGTTCCTCGAATGGCTATATGAGTCCCCTAGGACTAGTAACACTCCTTTGCCCAACCTCCAGCAAACCATGGAAACCCCCAATAACCCTACCCCACCCTTGATTCCTCCTCAGGATCCTCAGGATAAGCCCCATACCGCGTCCATGGAGGATAGAAAAAAATTTAAAGGCACCCTCAAAAGGAGGTTCTCGAATTTGGACAAGGATATTGCAAAGATTAAGAAGAATATGAAGGATCTGATGAGCCATTGCATGAGGACCAAAAAATTTTCCCTGAAGGTCATGCATGCTTTGGATATGACCCTCTGTCATGTGCAGGAAAAGCTGGCGAGCGGCAGGCTGGAAGTGGACAAGGACAACAAAGATCTGTTCATGTTTCTACAAGAGGAGTGGGCTAGGACCCTGCTATCTAAACAACTGGGTGGGAAGAACTAATCTCTGGTGTCCATGTGTTGGTTAATTTTGGTTGGGCTTGGCCCTCGAATCCCATGTTTTGCGGTTTGGGATAATGTTAGTTTTTATATATTTTTGTGTAGCCCTGCGTGGCTTATAACTGATACTTTTCATCCTACTGTTCATCGTAAGTACTCTGGTTTAATCCTATTGATTAGTATTGTGATTTATGTTTTTGATAGGGGCAGAGTTAGATTTGGTGATTATGTTTTTAAAATGTTCTACCTTCTTTGACTAGTTCCATTAATATGTTGTTAATGTTCTTCTAGTCCGTTGTTCCACGGGCCAACACCCTCTTGCTACTTTATCTATCAAAAAAATTTTACTTAACCTTACTATTTCAAGTTTAGGTACCACTTTGTCTTGATAAATATTGTAAAAATAATAAAATTATTTATATCACTATGAAATTTATATTTTTAAAATCTATACAATAAGAATTGTAATGGGTTTGTGTTTCATCAAAAAAATCATTCGTGAAGACCTCCAAAAAATTATGATAAGACAATTTTTTTTATATTTCAGGTCCTTAGCCATATTTTTCAAGGCCAAGCATAGGCTTGGTGGGACCAATCCTATCCCAAACCAAAAAATAGAGCAGCAATATGATTCCCACTCCTAGTTTTAAGAAACATGCACCCATTTTTTAAAATTCAAAAATGGGTGTCTATTTCTATTTGGACCATTGAAATAGAAACGAACACCTATTTTATAAATGGGAACCCATTTGATAAATAGGAACCCATTCCATTTAAATAACAAGTGCTAATTTCTTAAAAATTCACTGAAGATTTAAAAAATAGGATTGTGGGCCTAATCTCAATGATTGACGATTATTCAATCATTTTTATAACATATTCGCGCTACAGAAAAAATAAATTGAATCAACATTATATTATCTTGTCTTTTTTTGGATCTCACATGAAGAGAATAATTTGAATTAAAATTTTGGTCCAAACATCGGATCAAAGAAACATAGAAAGAGGCAAAGGAAAGTTATGACAGCTGACAAGGTTGCAGAAAATAGAGAGGAGACAAAATGAAAACGAGAAAGAAGAGAAAGTATTCAAAAATTGAACAATGTTGGAGCATTGAGTTCAACAATCATTTCAGAAGAGGAGAACATTGAGGATATCATGATGGATGCAGAGGTTGAAGAAGATAATACTATAGGAGCCAATTGAGGTGCATATTTGAATCCAGTATTGGATATAGGTATGTCTTCACATCCAAATGAAACTTATTATGATAAAGAACTTGATCTTTTTGTATATATAGTAACCGATTTTAAAAAAATTATATTTTCTTCCTGAAAATATAGTAACATATTTTATTGCACATCAAACACCAAAAATTTGTAATGTTAAATGAATTGACAGTCAAACCCAAATAAAAAGTGAAATTCAAACCCCAATTGAAATTGATAATCAAATGACAATTGAAATCAACAATGTGGATGTATACATAGAAATACCAATTGAGAAAGAAACCCCTTTGAACGATAATGAAATGAATGAACAATTTCAAATTAAAATTGTTGTGCTAGACAATCTAGATGGTTTGGTTTCAAAAACATAGATTAGGACACACACAACTAGATTGTTTAGACAATTTTTTTTTATAATAAGTAATTTGGGTTTCAATGCCAATTAATGTTACAGCTAGTTAAAATGACTAAAATGTGAAAAGTGATGAATAGGTTAGGCATTTATGTGAAATCCAAGAAAAATGATGAGTCTAAAACAAGTTGTATCAACTGTTGCTAGTCCCTTTGACACAATCAGAAAGAAAATTCTTTCTAAAGATAGGAATGTGGCATGAAGAGAAATAACAATAGCTTTAGTAAACAAAAATATTCTTATTAAAATAATGGTGACAAACTTAAGTGGATATATTAATATTCATTGTAAACATTTAGCAAGAACTGTAAAGAGAAGAGTTAAATTTGAAAGTGATCTGACAAACCATTTATGGAGCTTTAGTGGAAAAATCCCAAGTTTTGACATGAAACTTACTAGCGAAGTCAAAAATTTGATTGAAATTTTTTGGCATGATAATAAAAGAGTATCACCTCATGCCAGAGATGTTCTTAAATTAAGAGTGGGCTCAAAAATTCATGACCCACATCCAAAATACCTTTTGCATATGACTCAAACTAAATTGTATAAAAAATTTGGATGTTAAGGTGCTAAGTATTAGTATTAGTAAAATATTTTTTGAATAATGTAAAACATGGTAGGGAAGGATTAAAAAGGAAAGAGTCACGTGTTGTTGCAAAACTCATGTTCAATTTTGTTATCATTATGATGTATTTTGATTTATACGTTCTACCATGGATACTAATGAAATGTTGCAAGATGTAGTATTAATATACCACCTCAAAATGTAAAGGAGTTTATATCAGGTTTATTTTGTAACCCAACTAATGAGTAATTTTTTATTTTGAAAGAATGTGTTTCTGGTGTATGTGGCAATCTTGGATAATTAGATGAAAGTTTGCATGAAAATATTTCAATTAATTTTTGACATCAAGTAGTTGATGTAAAAAGTTCTAAAACTATTGAGTATTTATTGAAGGATGGAAAGGTTGGAAAATGCTGTGATCTAATTACTGAAAAATTTAGTGTTCATGAATTTATGAATGAATTCAAGAGTAAGGTTGTACCTAAATATGTGTAAAGCTCTCAAAATACTAGATGGCTTGATGGATAGTTTTACATATGAAAGAATACATTTACAATTGGTAGTATACGTTTAGTCATTGACATTGCAGATAACTACATGCTTGCACCACAAGATTATATACGATCACAATATTATACTTCTGTGCAAGTAACAATTGTTGTTCATATTGTCTATAGGCATGCACCTAATAGTACAAAACAGGATCCAAATATTTTGCAAGAGTATCATTTCTATATGAGTGATAATAAATTACACTCATCAGAGTTTGTCTAGCATTTATTTAATACCTTTGATGAGAATTTAAGGGATAGATAAATTCATATAACACAACATCTAATATGGTCAGATAATTGCACAGACAAATTCAAGAATGCTAGAATGTTTTATTGGTTGAGTAGAACACAAGAAAATTAATATCCAACATATTTGGAGATTTTTTTTGATGCTAGTCATAGTAAAGGAAAAAATGATAGTTTTGGTGCATGTGTTGAGAGAGCCCTTTGCAAAGAGAAACTCAAATTAGAGGAAGAAGAAAAATTTAAAGGTGCACGTGCAATTGTTGATTGGTGTAAAACAAGTTTGTGTACAGGATCAAGTAAACACTCTACAGTTAAACATTTCTTCTGGCTAGTTGAAGAGAAGAATATCCTTTCAATATATGATTGTGATACAATTAGCGAGTCAGCTAAATGGAATTCATTTAGGAGTTCTAATTCTAACACATGGACTATATGGACTAGGGAGCTTGTATATTTTTGTTAATTTTGTGTTGCAGGTGAATGGGAGGAATGTGAGAATATGGAATGTGTTGAAAAATGGAAACATAAATCCTTATTACCTAGTGAGACACATGATCAAGATGATATAAGAAATCAAGACCTAAATCATGCATTTGCATCAGAAGGTTATGATCGTATTTCAGACCTCATACAACCTCGTAATTCAATTGAATTTCTATTAAAAATTTAAATTATATTATTAATTTACATGTCATATAATTTATTATTGTATTTGAATTAAAATTCAAATAATTTTTATTTGTATATTTACTTAATTTTGTATTGCAGGTCATTTGTATGTTGTTGTTCCACTTGAGTGGTGCAGGAGCACCTTAAGGTCTTGTTAGATCTTTAAAGCATTTTGGCTTGTAGGTTGGTTTGGCCAACCAAAAATTTTAATAAGGAATAAATATGAAGTCCCATATGTGTTTTGTGTGTGTCTATAGTTAGGAGTGATTAGGGTTTAGTGTTTGATGAGATCAAATAAGATCTAGGTGTTTAAGACCTAGGAAGTCAACCAAATGGTCAAACATGGGTTGTGATCCCAAAATGGAGTTACATTTGGGATTTTGATGTTTTTAAGTGTTTGAAGGTCTTATATTATTATTTGAATTCGATTTAGATCATTAGGTATAGTGGTTTGATAAAATGCTAAAAGTTGTAAAAGTTGCTCATGACAACTTTTCAATTTTGAAAAGTTGTCATGACAACATTTCCTAAAATCTAGGAAAGGGCTTGAATGATGCCAAAATCCTGACATGAGGGTCAAAAAATGTGGGAATATAGTATATAAGGTGGATAAAACCCTAATCGGATAGTTAGTTACCATTGTGTATGGACTGAGTATTGTGAAGGAGAATTTTGTGACTGTGTACCGTAACAGAGCTTTGATCTAGTTGTTTAATGGATTGATAGTGATGAAATAATGTATTGAGACCTTTTTATTTGACATTTAGTTACTTTTTCTGGAAATGGTTTAATTTTTTAGTGTTGCTAGTGAATTTTTTTAATATTCTTTCTTTTCTTCTAGTTCGTTGTCTGGTTTTGAGCCAGTCATGTAAATATGTATCCCACTTGAATTATTGTGGTCAAATATTTATGGCCTCTTGGATTCAAGTAGGACACTCCATGTATAGTTTAAATATATATTTTGGAGTCATTTTGTGGAATGGAAACATTTTTAACACCAAGCCCTAGGCGAGTGTCAGTGCATTCTGGTTAGGAGCTTGGATGAGATAGTAGCAAGAAAGCTTGCTAAATGGATTGGATAAATCCATTCAATGGTGGGATAATGTAGAGGGGAGAGTCCTTGATAATTGGATGCAACAATTTGATCAGAGGAGTTGAATAGATAACCTAGTACAAGCCAAGAACATAGACTGCTGTACATGTTCCCAAAACCCTTAAAAGTAGGGGTTTCTTTAAAGTCCTATGTATGAACAGGGTGGGGGTCTAAAAATTTGAAAATCCTAGAGCCTAGGATATTATTACAAATAAACCATAATTTATTTATAGGGGAGTTAAGGGATTTTGTGAGAAAATCCAAGATTACAGTGTGTAGGAGGGCTAATTAGGCCTAAAAGGCTAAAAGGCCTAAAATATTGAAAATTAAGGACCCATTTGAAACCTAATGGAAGGATCCGTGAATGGATAAAGTTTAGTTGAAAGTGACCTAGGAATGGTTAGGAAGCATATGTTTATAGGAAAGGATAGTTTGGAGAGAAAGTGGAAAGATAAGCCTTTGGGTACCTAGAACAATGGAGAGGGACTTAAGGAGAGTTTGAAGTTGGTGGAGAGCTCTACATTAGATAGAGGATCACAGAGTTGTTCTCTAGTTAGGGAGGTGATAGGAACCCTAAGAAGGCCCAAGGAGAGGCCTTGATTGGAGAAAAAGTGATGTTGAGAGTGAGCTCCCCATGAAATTGGTATCAGAGTGATTGAAAGGCTTGGGAATTGTTTAGTGTATGTCAAAGGGAAGTGAATACAGAGGAGAAAGCTTCATGGTGACAATTTTTGAATTGGCAAGGGAATTTTCAGAGTAGCAAGACAAGAATAGGCTTCTTGAAGAAGCTATGGAAGAAATGAAGTTGAATTCAGAATAATTTGTAGAGACAGCCAGTAAGATGAAATGATAGACGAGTGAAGATAAAGATAAAGGAAAGAAACAAGTTGAAGAGTAGGCAGAACCAGAACTAGGCCCTCCTCTACCTGAGGAACCATTCCTTAAGGCCCTCAAGGCATTAAGTGGCTAGGCCCTAGAAGGAATTATAGTTTTCTCTGATAAGATGGATGCAGAGATGGTTATAGAATGGATTGATGGTATAGAGAACCATTTTGAATGAGATGGAATCACAGAAGCACAAAAGGTGAAGATCACCAAATCAAGGCTAAGATGACAAGCATTAACTTGGTGGATGTTTCTGCAAGAAGAAAGAGAGAAAGAAGGGAAGAAGTCAATATAAAATTGGAAAGCTATGATAGCTAAGGTGAAAGAAAACTACCTACCAGAAGACTATTATATCCAACTTCATAAGAGAAGGCAACATCTCAGACAAAAGGACCTAGATGTGTCATCCTTTACAAAAGAGTTCCAAAAGATTTTTCTTAGATCTAGGTTACACGAGACAAAGAGCATCAAATTTTCTCGGTACCTTAATTTATTAAGGTAGAATATAAAAGAAGAGCTAAGTCTCTTTACTGTAACCTCCATTCATAGTTGTTTTCAAATGGCCCTAAAAGTGGAAGAGAAACATAGAAAGAAGAAAGATTCTAACTCAAGGGGTAGAAGAAGAGGTAGAGACTCTGGAGGATGATATAGAGGTGGCTCTAGTGGAAGGGGAAATCAAAACAAAAGCCAAGGAGACTCTAGGGGTGGTGAACAAAATTATGAGTCTAATAAAAAAGGAGGATATAATAGAGGAACATGATTTCACAATGGTGGAAGAGGAGGATCAGGTGGTTTGGAAGGAGCTCACACTTTTCTATAATGAAGTGTTACTACTGTGGCCAATTAGGTCACCCTACTTATAGGTGTCTAGATAAGCTAGCAAATTCACAAGGTGAGAAGAAGATTGCTTATGTAGAAGAAGAGGACATGACCAAACAATGAGAGATTAGTCTAGATTCAGAGAAGGGAAAGAATCATATGCTAAGGATGAGTCTAATAAAGGCACCTATGAAGGATGAACACAAGCAGAGAAGGGATCTATTTAGGGTCAAATGAAAGATACTTGGTAAGGTATGTAGGGTCATAATTGAATCTGGATCTGCTAACAATTTGATCTCAGAGGAAGCAATACAAAAACTTAAGTTGGTAAAGATTCCTCTTGTATGCCCTTACAAGGTAACTTGTTTGTATAAGGGCCAGAATATCTTGGTGAATGAATAAGTGTGGGTTGAGTTCACTATTCATAAGTATTAAGATAGGATACTTTGTGATGTGTTGCAAATGGAAGAATGCCATCTTTTTCTTGGGAGACTATGGTAGCATGACAGAGAAGCAGTTCACCATGGGAAGGAGAATAAGTACTTATTCAAGAAGAATGGAGTAACTTATAAGATAAAGTCATTAATAGAAGAAGAAACAATGGAAAATATGGATTCCAATACCCAACTAAAGAGTGGGTAATAATTCCTCAAGGACATGAAGGAGGAAGAAGGAATTGGCTAGGAAATCCTAGAAAAGCCAAAAGAGGAAGAGACACCTAAACAAGCACCCATGCCAGCAGGAGTGAAAGAGTTACGATATATATTTAAAGACATCATTTGTGAAGGGACACTAGGTACATTATCACCAAAAAGAGAGATAATTCATCAAATTGACTTTGTATGAGGGGCATCATTGCCTAACAATGTTGCATACAAAATGACAACAGAACAAAACAAGGAGGAATCAAGGAAAGTTCAAGAGCTATTGGATCAAGG
Organism: Thuja plicata; assembly: GCA_018584345.1. Taxonomy (NCBI): domain Eukaryota; kingdom Viridiplantae; phylum Streptophyta; class Pinopsida; order Cupressales; family Cupressaceae; genus Thuja; species Thuja plicata. The sequence goes on from MU223759.1 coordinate 204,715, forward strand.
GTTGATCAGGAAGAGCATAAGCCCATGTGTTTTCCCAGTGGTGTTGGCTCCTAAAAAGGGAGGTAAGTGGAGAATGTGTACTAATTATAGGACAATTAATAGGATCACTATTAGATATAGAATTCCTATTCCTAGAATAGAAGAGTTAATGGATTTCTTAGGGGGTGCTAAGTACTTCTCAAATATTTAATTGAAGAGTGGGTACTATTAGATTAGAATGAAAAAGGGTGATGAGTGGAAGTCAGCCTTTACAACTATAGAGAGGTTATATGACTGGTTAGTAATGCCCTTTGGGCTTACCAATGCACCTAGTAATTTTATGAGGGTCATGAATGAAGTCTTGAAGGATTACATAGGTGTATTTGTAGTTTTCTACTTAGATGACATCCTCATTTTTAGTAAACCAAAGGAAGAACATATGAAACACTTAGAACTAGTGTTGAAGAGGCTACAGGAGGAGAAGCTCACCATAAATCTTGAAAAGAGTGAGTTTATGAAACAAGAACTAGTCTACCTAGGATTTTTAGTATCCCAAGGTGACTTGAAGATGGATAAGAGTAAGGTTGAAGCCATTTTGAGTTGGCCTACTCCTAAGATAGGGACTGAAGTCAGAAGCTTCCATGGGTTAGCCAAATTTTATAGGAAGATTATTACAAGATATAGTGAAATCTATGCACAAGTCCTTGATACTATAAAAGGAGGACTTCAAACAAAGTTTGTATGGACCAAGGAGTCCAATGAAGGATTTGAGAAATTGAAGAGGGAAGTAGCCACCCAACCAATACTGCTTTTACCAAGCTTTGATAAAAAATTTCATTGTGGAATGTGATGCTAGCAATATAATAGTGGGTATAGTCCTAGGTTAGGAAGGAAGACTAATATCCTTCTTTAGTGAGAGGCTTAATGAGTAAAATTATATATACTTCTCATATGATCTTGAGATTTATGCATTGGTGGAGGATCTTAAGAAGTGGATTCACTATTTGTTGCCCAAATAATTTATAGTTTACATAGATAACCAAGCCTTAAGCTACATTAATACATGGGATAAGCTTAGTTTGAGGCACATAAAATGGATGGAGTTTCTACAGTCATATAATTTCACCATCAATCAGAAAAAGGGGGTGAATAACAAGGTAGCTGATGCCCTTAGTAGTATATTTCTCACCATCCAAGAGATTCAGTTGCAAAGTACAAGAATTGAAGGATTCAAAGACCTATATGAGGGAGATATTGATTTCTCATAGATTCATAAGGTGTGTACTGATTTGGAGAATCACTTTCATAGTGAGTTTGTAAACTATACCTTACAGAATGGCTTGTTGTTTAAAGGAAAAAATTTATGTGTTCCAAGGGGTTCCACGAGGTAGAACCTCATCCAAGAGAAGCACAATGGAACTTTGAGTGCACACTTTCGGTTGAATAATACCCTATACTTAGTGGAAAGGTTCTATTGGTGGCCCAAAATGCAGAAAGATGTTAGAAGGTATGTGGAGCAGTGTGAAGTATGTCAGAAGGAAAAGAAGACATCATCAAATGTAGGTCTTTATCATCCATTACCCATCCCAAGTATACCATGGGAGTGCATAAGTATGGACTTCATAGTCGGGTTACCTAGGACTCCAACTAGTTTAGATAGTGTCTTTGTGGTTGTGGAAAGATTCAATAAAATGGGTCATTTCATCCCATGTAAGATAAATCATGATGCCAGTCACATTTCCCACCTTTTCTTCAAGGAGATAGTTAGGATACATTGCTTACCAATAAGTATTGTTGCAAATAGAGATGTGAAGTTTATGAGGCACTTTTGGAAAACCCTATGGAGAAGAATAAGAACTAACTTGTCTCATGAATCTGCATATCATCCTCAAACAAATGGTCAAACGAAAGTGATCAATAGGGTTCTTGGAAAATTTCTAAAATGTTTGAAAAATAGTATGGGCAAGGATGGGAAAAATTTATTCCATAGGCAGAATTTGCCTACAATGATAGCTCAAACAGAACTACCGGTAAGAGTCCATTTGAGATTGTATATGGGGTACACCCAAGGGGTGTAATAGATCTCAGAGACTTAAAGGGATATGAAGGAGTCAATGGAAATGAAGATGACTTTGTATAATCAATGAGAGAAGTCCATGAAAAAGTGAAAAAGACTCTAATGGAAGCCAATCAGAAGCTAAAGGCTAAGAAAGATGAAGGAAGAAGAGACCTACAATTTTAGGTAGGAGACCTAGTAATGGTGTACTTTAATAAGGCTAGGCTATAGAAGGGAATACCAATCAAACTTAAAATGAAGAGAATTGGACCTTCTAAGGTATTGGCTAAGTATGGACCCAATGCCTACAAGATAGATCTTCCAAAGGATATGTCTATTTCCCCAATTTTCAATCTGAAGGATTTGATCCCATACAAAGCACCAGAGATAGGTGAATAAGAGTACATTATAAAGGTAGATAGGGATGTGGAAGAACTTAGATTACCTGCCCAAGCTAAGCCACGGGTGGAAAGAATACTGGATTCAAGAGTGAGGAAGAAGACAAGGAAGAAACAATATCTGGTACACTTGGTGAAGTGGGAACATCAACCTCAGTCAAAGGATACATGGATATTAGAGGAATAATTCAAGAATAATGGAATAAGAAGGGATTTCATCATACCTAAAGTACCTTCATTTTCCTGTTGTAGAGGGGGGGATGGTGTAGGAGCACCTTAAGGTCTTGTTAGATCTTTAAAGAATTTTGTCTTGTACGTTGGTTTGGCCAACCAAAAAATTTAATAAGGAATGAATATGAAGTACCATGTATTTTTTGTGTGTGTTTAGAGTTAGGAGTGATTGGGTTTAGTGTTTGATAAGATCAAATAGGATCTAGGTGTTTAAAACCTAGGAAGTCAACCAAGTGGTCAAACTTGGGTTGTGATCCCAAAATGGAGTGACATTTGGGATTTTGATGTTTTTTAGGTGTTTTAATGTCTTATATTATAATTTTAATTTTATTTGGATCATTAGGTATAGTGGTTTGATAAAATGCTAAAAGTTGTAAAAGTTGCTTATGACAACTTGTCAATTTTGAAAAATTGTCATGACAACATTTCCTCAAATCTAGGAAAGGGATTTAATAATGATGCCAAAATCCTAACATGAGGGTCCAAACATGTGGGGATATGGTATATAAGGTGGATAAAACCCTAATCTCATAGTTAGTTTCCATTGTGTATGGACTGAGTATTGTGAAGGAGAATTTTGTGACTGTGTACTATAACAGAGCTTTGATCCAGTTGTTTAATGTATTGAAAGTGATGAACTAATGAATTGAGACATTTTTCTTGCATTTAGTTCCTTTTAGTGGAAGTGGTTTAATTTTTTATTTTTACTGGTGAAGTTTTTGTAAATTCATTCTTTTCTTCTGGTTCACTGTCTGCTTTTGAGCCAGTCATGTAAATATGCATCCCACTTGAATTCCCATGGTCAAATCTTTATGGCCTCTTGGATTAAAGTAGGGGACTCCATTTAAAGTGTAAATATATCTTGTGGAGTTTTTTTGTGTAGGGGAATAATTTTTAACACCAAGCCCTAGGTGAGTTTCAGTGCATTCTTGTTAGGAGTTTGGATGAGATAGTAGCAAGAAAGATTGCTAAATAGATTGGATGAACCCAATAAATGGTGGAATAATCTATAGGGGAGAGTCCTTGATAATTTGATAAAAGGATATGATCATAGGAGTTTAATAGATCATCCAGTTCAAGCCAAGAACACAGACTGGTGTACATTTTCCCAAAACCCTTAAAAGTAGGGGTTTCTTGGAAGTTCTATCTATAAACAAGGTGAGGGTCGAAAACCTTGAAAATCATAGAACCTAGGATATTCTTAAAAATAAACCATAATTTATTTATAGGGGTGTTAAGGGATTTTGTGAGCAAATCCAAGATTACAGTGTGTAGGAGGGTTAATTAGGCCTAAAAGGCTACAAGGCCTAAAATATTGAAAATTAAGGACCCATTTGAAACCCAATGGAAGGATGCATCAAAATGGATCAAGTTTAGTTGAAAGTGATCTAGGAATGGTCATGAAGAATATCTCTATGGGAAAGAATAGTTTGGAGAGAAAGTGGCAAGATAAACCTTTGGGTACATAGAAGAATGGAGAGGGACTTAAGGAGAGTTTGAAGTCGGTGGAGAGCTCTAAAGGAGATAGATGATCACAAATTTTTCCTCTAGTTAGGGTAGTGATAGGAACCCTAAGAAGGCCCAAGGAGAGGCCTTGATTGGATAAAGAATGCTCTTGAGAGTGAGCTCCCCATCACTAAGGATAATGAAGAAAAGACTGAGTATTGGCTAGCTCAATGTGTAGAACCTAAGAAAAAGTTGATATGTCATGAAGTAGATGATGATGGTTTTTAGTATCCAATTGGGTCTATTGTGTTTTTTTGTACATGGCTACACAAATACCTAACAAGAAGGAATGTTTTTCTAGATTTTGAAGGCTACCAATAAGAATTGAAGATTACACACTATTATCATTTTGTAGTGGTAACAAATATCAAATTGGAAAGATAAAAAGGGAGATGTGCTAATAAAATATTATGGACACTTTCAACGGAATAGAATGAGGACATTATAGAGGCATTGGAGAAAATCAAGGATGTTGATGGTACATTAGGTTGAATCGAATTTAGGCATGTAAGTTTTTTTTAATTTTTATATGTAATTCTATATATGTAGATGTGTTCTTTCAAGTCTCATATGTAGAACTAATTAATTTTTTTTTCAGGTGTTTAGTACAAATGGACAGCATAGATGTTAGTCAACTTGTGCATTTTACAACTTTTGGCTAATCAAACTTGTAATACTAGGTGAGTGCAATTCATTTATTTATTTTTTGGATCCTAGATTTAAATTTTCAACATAAATTTTAATTGACAAGTTAAATTAACTTCACATTTAAATACATATTTTCTAACATTTCAACATTAAGTTTTATGATGTGGGACCTCTAGAAGAACATAGACATGAACTATTTATGTAGTTTAATGCACACTTGTATTCGTTCAGTTTGGGTTTTATAAAACACATTATTTCACTTTTATTCATCCATTTTTGTTTTAAATATAAATTCAATGCATAGTTCTATATAGTTAATCTTGAAGTCAATATTACTTATATCTATATTGTTTCATGTCAATTATGTAATAAGTTATTTGATTAATGATAGTTTTAAAATCAATTTCTATTGTCAATTACATGAATACACAACTACTATTAATAATAAAATTACAATTGATATTAATTTATAATTGATATTTAGATTAACTCATATATATCTAGATTCAAACCACTATTTGAAATAGGATTGTAAAAGTCCATGAATAAGATAAATAAAATAGCAAGCTGTAGAATAAAATGTATCATAATGCCCATCATATCAACTCGTGATATATATAATCACACAACAAAGTCCAAATAACATGATAATATGTCCCAATAACATATATAACATGTGTGTCATAACAAAATGTCTATCATATAATCATAACAAGGTCTAACATGTGACAATAAGTCATAATCTAACAACAAGTCCAAATAATATGATAACAACTCCAAATTATATGATAACAAGCACTAATAATGCAAGTACAAATAACATGATAGTAGGTCCCAATAATAAGTATAGCATGTGTGCCATCATAAAATTTCCATCATATAATAATATAACAAGGTGTAACATGTGACAAAAATGAGTGAAATAATGTATATAACACATATAATCTAACTCTTCTATTCGATGTGATTTGTCATCCTCTTCACTTTAGATGAAGGTGAGTGGGATGCACAATTGTGTCCTATGTTCTCCTAAGTGCCCTCATCCTCCTCTACATTTTTAAGAGACCACATCAGAAGACTATATGTGTTAAATTTAAATGACTTGCATAATTCACTTAAAATGTAAAATTAATATTAATGAACATTTAAAATTTTACCATGTGCCCATGCTTAGTAATGCCCTCAGTGGGAAAGGGAGGTCTTCTCTCAGAAAAATCAAAAGTGGATGTAGTCAAGTCATTTAAAAAAGAGTGAACACATGTATAAGTCAAATGACTTACATAATTTACTTAAAAAGTAAAATTAATATTAATAATTATTTAAAATTTTACCATGCATCCATGCTCAGTAATGCCCTCAAAGGGACAAGGAGGTCCTCTCTCAGAAACATAAAAAATGGATGTAGTAAAGTCTTGTAAAAACAAACATTAAAACATTTGGATAATTTTAATATAAAAGGCAAGTACACAATAGATAATGCAAAATTATTATTTTTAATCACAACCTCAAAGGATAATGTTGATGGTTGCATTTGGCTCAATCCTATAGCCATGCAAAGATTCATGGTCCTATAAACCTAAACAAAATATACAGATCATGAATCAAACTTGTATATACATAATGTTTAAAGTATATAACTTGACTATAAATTTATCAAAAAAATCATTTACATTAGATGTTTGACGCATAAACAACGTCATTGATGAGTTGGGACATAAATGTGATGCAACATGAGACAATCCAAAATACCACATGTGCAAAACAATAAGCATGAATAAAAGTTGTACATAAATTAGTAAGCATATAAGCACTTAAAATTAATGAATGAAAAACATACTTCGGGTATATGAGGCCGAGTTTTAGTGACCGGTATGGCCGAACGTGTAGAACTGCCAACCTTAGTATTACATGAAGCACCCTAGAAAATTTCAAAAAATATATCAAACACATTATCAGTTCAAGTTTTAATTATTTACTTTAAATTTACTTAAATGTATCTAGATCAAAGTGCATACCGTGAACGGGTGGCTAAGATTTTGAGGTGTGGATGTGATATGATGATGGTCACTGAATGACCTAGTGTCAACCCTCCTCTGTTCACCAAAAAATCCAAATTTTATGGTTGATACATGTGTATAAATATGAAATTTAATATTATACTCTAAATTATAATTAAATTTACCTCTACATGATGATCATCATTTACATAGGGAAAATCAACATCTAATGCAATCTCATATCTAACATCACCATGTGCACCATCATCAGCATCATTGTATCCACCATGTACAGAAACATGAACATCATGCTCACTCTAAGGACCCCTACATATATCCCCGCATCTCGTTCAAACATATGATGTGCTAGGGGAAACCCTCGCCCACGTCAACTACTCTAACAAATTTTCTGAAAGGGCACTCAATGAACCAAGAGCTGATAGGACTGCTCAATGATGGATAGGTGCAAGAACTACTACAGTGGGAAGAGGAACAAGGGGATCATTAAGCACACAATTTCTAGTTCTATAACTCAATTTGGTCACTGCCATGTTGTATGGTATACAACAACTAACCTCCTAGAATTCTCTCTTATCAAAGTAATTGGGTTTCCTACCCAATTGAAATTCAACCCATAATATTTTCAAAAAATATAGGTGGACCTCATGATTAGCATGTGGTGGATGGTAAAATACCATCCACCACCACTCCCAAAAATGGTTAGGTATTTGTGGGTGCTAACATGATCTAATTAAAATACGTGGAATCTTGCCAAATATCTCCTCACCCATTTTAGGGATCAAAAAATAACGTTTCATATAATTTTTTTAAATTTTTAAATCATTTACCTCTTTATAAGAGAGGCCATTAGCATAATATGCACTTATGGAGTCCCTCTATGATTGAAAAATATCGAGCTTAGAATCTAATCACTGTACCAAATCTAGAATTTCGTACATGGTATCTACAAGGCGTAGTAGCTAGGGAGGTGGATGAGGATCATGTCTAATGGTATTAATGTCTTGCATAATAAAATTTACATTTATCCCTATATTCTCTCTCAACTCCGTGGGAATGGGTGGAGGTGGAGGTGGAGGCGGTGGAGGTGGATGTTGCTGTGCCTGCTGACCTAAGAGCTCATCAATGTCAAAATCATCCATGGATATATAAAATGCATATATGTATACAAACAATAAAATTTAAAATTACTATATAAGTTACCTTTTACATTACAAAGAAATACTTATAATTAAATACAAAATAATTTAGAAATATAATTTTAAGTACATAAGAGAGAGAGAGAGAGAGAGAGAGAGAGAGAGAGAGACTAATTGGTAGTAATTTGTCATAACTAGTCAAACATAATTGGTCTTAATTGGTCCTAAATGGTCTTAATTAGTTTTATTAGGTCCTAATTGGTATTAATTGGTCCTAATTCTTCCTATTTGGTCCTAATTGGTCCTAATTCATCCTATTTCGTCCTAATTGGTCCTTCTTGGTCTTAATTGAGCCTAATTGGTCCTAATTGGTCGTAATTGGTCTTAATTGGTCCTAATTGGTCCTATTGGTCCTAATTGGTCTTACTTGGTCTTAATAGGTCTTAATTGGCCTTATTAGGTCTTAATAGGTCCTAATTGATCTTAATTGATAGTAATTGGTCTTATTAGTCCTATTAGGTCTTAATTTGTCCTTGTTAGGTCCCATTAGGACGTAATTGGTCTTAAGTGATCCTAATCTATCTTAATAATTCCTATTAGGTCTTATTAACTTCCTATTAGGTCTTATTAGGTCTTATAGGTCCTATTAGGTCTTATTAGGTACTATTAGGTCTTAGTGATTCTATTAGCTCTTAGCGGTCATATTAAATCTTAAGTGGTCTTATTATGTATTATTAGGTCCTATTATGTCTCAATTGGTCTTAATTGATCCTAATTGATCATAATTTATCTTAATTGGTCTTATTATTCTTATTAGATCTTATTAAGTTCCTATTAGGTCTTATCTAGCTCTAATTAGGTCTTATTAGTCAAGTAACTGGTCTAGTAAAAGTACTATTATGCCTTAAGTTCTCTTATTTGGTCTTAAGGGTCCTATTAGATCTTATTAGGTATTAATTGGTCTTAATAGGTCATATTAGGTATTAATTGGTCCCTATTAGGTCTTATTAGGTCATAATTGGTTTTAAGTGCCCCTAATTGATCCCTTAGGAGACCATGGAAAGGCATGGAATAGTGAGTGCCCAACATTATAAAAACCTTTCTATAACACCCTTTTCTACGTATTATGAGTTTTCAAAAAGACAAAAAATAACACTTTTTTAATCATTCTGCAAAAGTTTTAAAATGGATTACTAACCCTTTTCCCCAAATGGTGGCCAACCATTCATCAAAAAAAATTTGAGAAGGCCAAGAGTCAGGATTCATACAAAAAAAAATATAGCAATATTCTTTAAATGATTTTGTTCTATCATGATTTCCTTAACCATGTCTTCATTAAGTGAAAGAGAGAGTGTTTTCAAACCCAAGGAAGATGACCTATCATCATTTTCACTTCCTGGGTCTCCATACTCTGCAGTGTTTCCATCTTGTTGTCCACTTCCATCGGTTGTGACCCTTCCCATTTCTCTAGAGACTCCTACATTGTTTTTGTTTACCCGCTGGGGTAACCTAGTTTACTCGTGCATAGACATAGTATAAGAAATATAATAAACACAAAATATATTAGAGAATAATAAATACTTTCATTAATCATTCCAGACTGGCAAGTACATTTACATAATAATGATCATACAATAATATCTCCCCCTGTCCATCCTCTGAGAGGGTATATAAACTACCCAAAGGGCCATGACCGAAACATCGTGACATAACTATCTAACCTCTCGGTCACTAACGATCAAGACTAACATAATACTTTATTAATATAATAACCCGTACATCCAAATATCTCGACAATAGTTTTTCCTAAAGAATACTCCATTAAAGAACATTTATAGAGGACATAATGGAGCAAAAGCCTCTGCCACCACCACTTTATATGAGGGTCTCTCAAAAAATTTCTCTACATTCTAAGGGTATGAATAATTATCATTCACCTCCTCACTGTTATCAGCATTTACCATAATAACTTTCCTTTTTTTTAGTATTGATTTTTGCATGATTATTATCACCCATTAACACTGAATCACATGTTTGAGACATATTGGAGAATGACTTCCCTTCATAAATTAGAACGGGGATTCCACAAGAGAGATGAAACCACACGAAAACAAGAAAGAAAAAACAACATAAAACACAAAACAAAAAATAAAAACAAAGACAAGACCACAGGACACCAACATGCACCAAGCAACCCTACACGCACTCCAAAGAAGGTGATACATGAGTCTTCACCAGATTTGTACCAAGTTGGAGTGCGTCCACTTTTTTAAAAATGAATTTTAACTAATTTTCTATTTTTATCGTTGTGAATATTATCTTGGGGTGTGTTTTATAAGAGACTTTACAAGTTAACCTATGAAATATTTGAATTACAAGAGTATCAAAAATTATGAACTATTTGGGTTTGTGTCCTTTGGTAAGATCTTAAAAGTAGCTTTTTTATAATTTCAAAAAAATAAATATCTAATAAATAGTTTAATTTCACATATACATTTTGAGTCATGAATTAAAATCAAAATTTAAATTTATTCCTATATTTCTATGTTTTAATCTAGACAATGTGATGCATACAAAAAACAAAAATGAAACAAAAAAAAAGAGGGCCTACCTGATTCTGACTAAAATTATCCTATATCCCCTCAGCCACTCTATAAATTTGCCTATTGCAAATGAGGGGCTAAGGCATTGTTATCGGTTTTCATAATCACGGTGTTTCGGTTAAAATGCATCTAGCCAAAACATTTCAAACTGAAGTGGTTTTGGATGAAATGACCCTTCCGCGGGGCACTCATGTAGGTGCCACATGGATTTGTCTTGAAAAAATATAGTTGAATCCATTCTAGATGGAATTGGTCTACCCAAATCAGTCTAGTTATCCCAAAGTGAGATAGAGGTTTTTACTTTCACCCTACTATTTGAGAGGATGATCAAGCAGAAAAAAGGAAGAAGAAGAGATTAAGAAAAATAAGGTTTGTCTGTTAGAATATGATTCTATCAATTTTGATGTGGTTCAATCTTGGTCAGAAGATGGAAAGTTTGGGAGATTTGGTGAATGATGGTTAGGTTTCTCTCGGGTGAGTAGGACAAAAGTAGAGAAATTGTTGAGTGATCATGTAATCAGTAAGAAGATCATTGTTTCTTGTTTGTCTAGTGTGCTATCGGTTGAGTTGGTTAGTTACAATGAGAAATGTTGTAGTTGCAGAGACAAAGAGAAGATTTGGTGAAGACATTTTGGCTAATGTTGGCTAACAAAATTTTCCTTTGAAAATTATTATATTTTTTACTCTAACCCTTTAATTTAAGTACAAATCTATTATCAACAATTGTATAAATTATAAATAATTTCTCTTGGAATTTAAAAGGTACAACTCCCTTATAAGATTTTTAATAAATGATAACAAAATGAATATTAAGATATACTTTTAACCTGAAAGTGTGTATGGCTTGCTAATATTCAATCATCAATATGCAATAAATACGGTAATCATTTCCTTAAGAGCTATTTACTTTTCGTATACACAAATTTTCTTCACTATAAAAATATAATAAAAATTCCACCCACAATAGACCATAAAATAGATTACGGAGCATAAATGTATATAGTTCAATTTAAGAGAAAATTTGACAAATAAGAGTACAAGTCACACAAAAAAATTGCTCCCATAAATTCAGACACACAGATCTAAAATCATCAAAAAACTGTCTTCCAAATCACCAAATTATCTTCATAGATAAAAAGTTTCTTTAAAAATATCACAATAACATGTTATAGTGTTTTGAATAAAAAATATTTGAACATCTCAATAGACCTTTCAATTACACATATATAGTCTATGCTAAAAACTAACTTAACACCCTCAAGCTTAGTTAAGTCCGGCCCATGGTACAATATAGTTTTACAAACTTATTTGAGATTAACTTGAAATAATTAAAAAATTAAAATAAATCCCAAATAGGAAAGAATGTGGCAGCATGACTAAGGTTGAGAAAGCACCTCTGAGCTTGTGGATTGGTTCTAATTGGTGGATGCAACACATGTCTCTTTCTAATTCTTTGTAAACATCAATGAACTCTTGAAACACCTGAATATTAGGAATGGAAAAATGGAAAATTTGTTGTGTCCACACTTCCTTTTCTTTTTTTATCTCAATTAGCCTCATTGAACATTTTGGGAGTTGGCCTAATCACACATATAGTAAAGATTTGTCCCTTGCCATCTTTGAAAGTTCTTCCACTACTAGGGCTTTGGCCTCCTTTGTCTGTTTGATCTCCTCTTTTAAAGTTTTAAGGATGAAATTCATGTGTTTTTTGGCAGTGACATCTTCTTGTACATAAACTACATTTATGCATTTGGGATCATCTAGTAGAAGTTGAGTAAGCTCGATCATTTCTTTCTTGAATTTAGTGAATTCTTCCTTCCCCTATTTCAACAAATAATTCCTTCATTCTATATATTTCTTGTAGGTGTACAACACACCACCATCAAAATTCTTCATGGGTTTTTTTATAAGAATTTTGTGACTCCATATTACTAGGGCTCAGAAACGTGAGACACTATTTTCATCCATTTTGTTTCTTCCTTTTCCAAGGCAAGAGATTATGTCTTTAACTCGTCAATAGTTGTCTTAATATCATCATAGAATTTTCTAGAATGTGTGATATAGTTTCTACCTTTTTGTATCACTCCCTCTAACCAATCATCAAATACTTCTAGTACTATTTTGTCCTGATGAATTTGTCCCTAGAATTATTGACTAGCTGGTGATTTTGGATCAAAAGATAGAGTTTTTTGAGAAATAGGTTTCGGAATGGGAGCTTGAAGAGAATTTATATATTCTACCATCATTCGAACCATCTCCTTCAACTCCTCCTTATCCTTTCCATCTTTCTCAAATATATTAAACAATAATTTACCAGAAAGCTCAAAATGATGATTATCAGCTTCCCTAGTTCCAACTCTTAGGTCTACCTTCTCCACCACAAATTCTCTACCTGTGGGATCCTAAACCTCATCTTCTATCAAAATTTTGGTTACTTCAGCCATCCAATTCCATGTGTTTGGATCTATGTTTGTGCTGGAAGTAAATTTCAATATTTTATACTTGGGGGTCTTACCCAAGGATTTAATTCAAGTGGCAGAGACACTAGAACTAAACTCCATTTCTTACTAATTGAGGCCTCTAACCACTCGGGGGAAGCATCATAAATTCCTTTACCAGAAGGAGGCTGAGTAGGGGTTTGGTCAATCACAACCATTTAGTATGCAGGTTCTTTGAAGACATCCTCTTATTTCTCTGCATCTATTTTAGGAGAACTAATATCTTGATCAGCCATGTTTCTATCAATCTCCTCACCTAAATATAAATATATCACTTCCTTCTCAGAAATTTCCCCTTTCCCTTTTCTCTTGATCTTTGACCTAGAGATTCGAACAAGTGAGCTAACCACTACAATGTTTCAAGGATTCCTAGTGGTAGAAGACCTCCTATCCTTAGTTTTAATTATATTTTCATCACATGTTTTAATACTTTAATTAGAAAAATAAATATGGGATGAAGCTTCACAAGCCATTTATAATTTTTTATGTTCATTGGCTTGGATTTTCCCCAATTTTTGTTCCCTAAGCCACTTTTATTTGTCTTATTACAAGAAATTTTCTCCATGAAATTTGATCTTGCTCTGTTTCTAACCACTCTACCCCTGGGACATCTTGGAACTTTATTTGTTCATATTTAGGACCCATTATGGTTTCTTCATCTTCTTTCATACTATTAATATCCTTCTTCAAGCCCAATGTAAAAATATGTTGTCAAAAAAACTTTTTCCAATGTCTTTTTCTTACTTCTACTTCATCTCATTAAATTTCCCAAAATTCCTCTATATGTGGCATGGGCACAAACTTTCCTCCTAAGTGTAACTATTCTCTGCCAAATCCTTTGTTATCAAAGTTAGGTCTTACCTTATCATATTGGAACTTAAACTTCTTCAAATCAACTTCTAGATTCAAGGAATCTAAGATAAACTTACATTCACAAAACCTTAGTTCAATGGAGAAAGAGATTCCTACATCTTTCTTTGGTGGATTTTTTTTTCTCACATGAGATAGTTGTCTACATAATTACACCAACACTAAGTAATCAAGGGCATACCTGGGAAACTTCATTGGCTTACCCTCAAATCCTACAACTCTAATATATGTAAAATATGGAAACTGAATAAAGAAGATGTCATATGTATTCACTAGCTACATTGCTTCTTCAGACTTCCTGTTATCCAATTTTCCTACCAATTCATGTATCAAACTTCTAGTGAAGACATTGTTAACTCTTTTATAAATTTTAGAGTACTTCTCCCTTTTCAGGTGAGGGTAATACTCCTAGATCCTGATATCTTCAGTCAAAGGCTCGTGAGTGATACCTACCCAATTTCTTGTACAAGCAAAGTGATAGAACAGATAGGAAGACATAAAAAAAATCTCAATTACCCATATGACCATTATTTAATTCATCATGGAGGCTCTAAACTATGATCTCTCACAAATCTATAAATTGTGTACCTTGCAAAATTGAACGAAGAAGTACATCCAATCTTGGAAAAAGAAGGCATGGTGAGATCCTTTGACTCTTTGCAATAGTTCCATTAAATCCCTCACATGTGTTTGCATATGTTCTCTAGAAAGAGGTCTAGGTAACCTCAAGCAACCCTTTTGAAATTTCAATAACCAACTCCTAGATATTTACAATGTAGTGGTGAAGTCTAAGTAAGTTTCTTTCTCAAGAATTTTCATAACGGATATAATGGTTTCCCTATTAATTATCTCTAAAACATCTACATTCTCCTTCCTAATGTATCTGTGGTGAGAATCATACTTATTCATGCATTCACATACTAGTTGATCGCACACTACTACTGTAGGGAAATCCACAGATTTGAAAAGACAACTTTCTACAACCTTATCCATAAGGGAGGAATCTTTAGGATTTCTATCTCTATCTTAAAAATACTTTAAATCATAATTGACATTGGACGTATCTCTAAGATTAGGAGAAGAACAAACAAAACTAGATTCATTTTTAAAAACTTAAAAAGCAGTCGTCATGATGGAAATTCAAAAATAATTGAGCAGACAGCTGAATTTCCCAAACAACACAAGCACTCCAAAATAGTAGCTAAATTAGAATAGTGAAACACACCTTTACTGGCTAAAAAATTCTACAAATCCAGAACTAGACAAAACCCCTTTTACCTCTTGTGTTGTCTCCTTCACTTCGTCAATTTGTGTCTTTTCAATCAACAAATAAGTCTTTAATCACTTCTTAAAGAGGATTAAATATCATAGAATAATCACTTTTCATTCATGCCAGATTAAAGGTAATAATACACTTCCCTTGAAGTCAGGATTAATTATGTGTCACTTCAACACATAAGCTTACCAATAAATCATAACCCTTTCCTTTTTTGGAAAGATAAAAATTCATGTTTTAAAAGATGCCCCGAATATTCCCTTTCATCGAATATTCCCTTTCTCAAAATGTCTTGTTCTTCTCCTTTACACTTTAATTATTGGTGATCCATTGAGCCAATTGAACTAAATGAACTTTGTACAAGAAGTTGAAAGTTCAAATTCACTTAGGCTACTTGTTACAGCTTATAGAAGGCCAAGATGAAATGAGGACAAAATTAAAGGACAAAGACTGATACAATGACTTGAGAATAGCGACATTGATAGAATGCCAAACACATTGAACCCATTGAACTTACTAAATGTTCAAGTTCAATGGTTCAACACTTTACTCCTTGCAGTTTTACATGCCAAAAATGAAAGATACAAGCACGACTGACAAACCTTGAACTTGTTAAACACATATGACAAGTTTAAATTCAAACTTCAATGTTTCCTTTTATTATCAAACTGGGATTTAACACAAAGTTTTAAAGGGTAAAACATTTAAAGAGACATGCCACTTAGACAAAGGGACTCAAATTAAATTTACAAAAAGATATTTACAAAAAAAATTGAGTTAAGGGAAAAAATGTAGAGCCGAGGTAACACCTAGTAAAGCACATGGTTGAGGTTTCGGAGAATGTCTCTAGTATCATTTCCAATGTAAAGAGTTATAAATGACAGTTTCAATGTTTGGACTGGATTTCATCTTTTGACATGCTAGTGGTGCATGATAGTCTATGTGCATGAATAAATAATTTTGTTACTAGGTGGCACAAGGTTCTTATGATCATCAAATAAATGTATACAAATTTTTTTTTATGTATAGACTATTGTATTTTTTTTAATTTTCCAAGTTCTAGTTTTTCCAGCCCTTTGCCATTGTTGAAAAATGGCGGAAAGAAAGAGAAAAATGTAAAGATTATTGAAGTATCTACTCAGGGTATTTTCTTGAATTTTTTGGAGTTTCCATGTTTTTGAAGTTTTATTTTTCCATCATTGCCAAAAGGGAATATTGTTAGACATATCGAGATGTTGTTGGCATTTTTGTCATTGATATTGAAACATCCATACCGTCTACTTAGAAGTATAAGTTGGTTTTTTGTAGTATTGGTTGCATACTTGTTGGATGTCAGTGAGATGTCATGTTTTGATTATGTATACAGAAAAAATTTGTATGTATATTTTTGATGTATGATGTTGGGTGTACTTGTTTCTACAAATTAAATATATCTTCTGGAATATCAGCATGTTTTCGATCGTTGGAGTTTATGTATGTATCATGTTGATTGTTGTGTTTAAAAATTTCTTCCCCATGTTCCTTCTCTCTGGACATTCTTATAGACAGTTCATCATAATTTTTCGGTATAGTGATTATATCTCATTTGAGATAGGTTTTATACATCCTTATATATCACTTAGATCAAAATTTTTGTTGTCCAAGTTTTGGTCTTTGTTGTGGCATTTTGATGCTTCCAAATTTTTCTTATGATTTTTTTAAATGTGATATGAAGCATATATATCTTAAGGGTGGCTATATTTATGTCCCCTGGTAATGTATTGTAAATATTTGTTATGTATGACCTATATTTAGTAGCGGTGGTAGTGTGTTAAATAGAGATGTAATTTCTTGTGTTTTGTGGCTGAAATGTTTTGTTTCTTGGATGACATAGGTTTCAGCCCTATCAGATAAATATATAATCATAGATATCTTTCTTTATCTGATATATGACCTATGACATGGTATGATGTGTATGCATGCAAAATAAAATCTAAAGGTGATATAATGCGAGTCTATTTCAGAGTATATCTAAAAGTGATGTGTAAGCATAAGAAAGTTAAGTGAGAAATTTTTGTGGTATAGAAGGTCTTACATACTGTGTTGTAGAGGTTTCATAGATGCTGGAAGAACATATGTATCAGATTTTGGCTTTCAGTGATTACTTTGCTTTTAATTGGGACCGTCTCATGGATAAATACATGCAATTATATTAGTTCATACTTTGTCAATAATTATTTTTGTAATACATCATTTGTACAATGGGAGTGAGCCTCATCGATAATAAACTGACCCGTAGTGATAAAATTGATAGTGAGCCCTTGTAAAAATTACTTTAATTGGTGTTCATTTCATGAGAATTAGCTTCTTCGTGGTTTTTCCCAATTTAGGTTTCCATGTAATTTCTAGTGTTCAATGTGTTGAGAGAGCACCTCTAACCCTAAGTATTTGTTCCAATTGGTGGAAAGAGCATGTTTTTCTTTTTAATTCTTTTTAAACATCAATGAACTCTTGAATCACCCAAATATTAGGAATGGAAAAATGGACAATTTGTTGTGTCCACACTTCCTTTTCTTTTTTATCTCAATCAGCTTCAATGAACATTTTGGGAGTTGGCCTAAGCACACATATAGTAAATATTTTTCCCTTTCCATATTTTAAATTTCTTCCACTACTAGGGCTTTAGCCTCCTTTTTCTGTTTGATCTCCTCTTTTAAATTTTTAAGAATGGCATTCATGTCTTTTTTGGCAGTGGCATCTTCTTGTACATAAAATACAATTATGCATTTGGAATCATCTAGTAGAAGTTGAGTAAGCTCAATCATTCCTTTCTCCAATTTTGTGAATTCTTCCTTGTCCTATTTCAATGAATAATTCCTTCATTCTATATTTTCTTGCAGGTGTACAACACACCACCATCAAAATTCTTCATGGGTTTTTTTGATAAGAATTTTTTGACTCCATATTACTAGACCTCAGAAATGTGAGACACTATTGTCATCCATTTTGTTTCTTCCTTTTTCAAGGAAAGAGATTATTTCTTTAACTCGTCAATAGTTGTCTTAAAATCATCATATACTTTTCTTGAATCTGTGATATACTTTCTATCTTTTCCTATCACTCCCTCTAGCCAATAATCAAATACTTCTAGTACCATTTTGTCCTGATGAATTTGTCCCTGGAACTATTGACTGGCAGGTGATTTTGGATTGAAAGATAGAGTGTTTTGAGAATAGGTTGCGGACTAGGAGCTTGAAGATAATTTATATATTTTACCATCATTCAAACCATCTCTGTAAACTCCTCCTTATCCTTTCCATCTTTCTAGAATCTATTAAATATTCATTTAGAAGAAAGCTCAAAATGATGATTATCGGCTTCCCTAGATCCAACTCTTATGTCTACCTTCTCTACCAAAAATTCTTTACCTATGGGATCCTGAACCTCATCTTCTGTCAAATGTTTGGCTACTTCAGCAATCCAATTCCGTATTTTTTGATCTATGTCTGTGCTACAAGTAAATTTCAATATTTAGACTTTGAGGTCTTACCCAAGGATTTACTCACCATGTATTCAAGTGGCAGAGACACTGGAACTAAATTCCATTTCTTACTAATTGAGGCCTCTAACCACTCGAGGGAAGCATCATAAATTCCTTTACCAGATAGAGGCTGAGTGGAGGTTTGGTTAATCACAACCATTTAGTATGTAGGTTCTTTTTTATGCATCCTCTTGTTTCTCTGCATCTATTTTAGGAGAACTAATATCTTGATCAGCCATGTTTCTAACAATCTCCTCAACTGAATCTAAATATATCACTTCCTTCTCATTAAGTTCCCCTTTCCCTTTTCTCTTGGTCTTTGACCTGGTTATTCAAACAAGTGAGCTAACCACTGCAATGTTCCTGGATTCCTAGTGGTAGCATACCTCATATCTTTAGTTTTAATTATATTTTCATCAAAAGTTTGAATACTTTAATTAGAAAAATAAATACAGGATGAAGCTTCACAAGCCATTTCTAATGTTTTATGTCCATTGGCTTGGATTTTCCCCAATTTTTGTTCCCTAAGCCACTTCATTTTCATCTTATTACAGGAAATTTCCTCCATGAAATTTGATCTTGCTCTGTTTCTGACCACTCTACCCCTGGGACATCTTGGAACTTGATTTTTTCATATTTAGGACCCATTATGGTTTCCTCATCTTCTTTCACACTAGTAATATCCTTCTTCAATCCCAATGTAACAATATTTTGTAAATAAAAAAATTTCCAATGTCTTTTTTTTACTTCTACTTCATCTTATTAAATTTCCCAAAAGTCCTCCATCTGTGGCATGTGCACAAACTTTCCTCCTAAGTGTAAGTGTTCTCTGCCAAAGCCTCTGTTACCAAATTTAGGTCTTACCTTATCATATTGGAAGTTAAACATCTTCAAATCAACTTCTAGATTCAAGGAATATAAGACAAAATCACACTCACAAAACCTTAGTTCAATGGAGAAAGAGATTACTGCATCTTTCTTTGGTGGAATTTTTTTCTCACATGAGCTAGTTGTCTACATCAATACACCAACGCAAAGTAATCAAGGGCATACCTGGGAAACTTCGTTGGCTCACCCTCAAATCCTACAACTCTGATATATGTAAAATATGGAAACTAAATAAAGAAGATGTCATATGTATTCACTAGATGCATTGCTTCTTCAAACATCGTGCTATCCAATTTTCCTACCAATTCATGTATATACATTCCAGTGAAGACATTGTTAACTCTTTTATAAATTTCAAAGTACTTCTCCCTTTTTAGTTGAGGGTAATACTCATAGATCATGATATCTTCAGTCAAAGGCTCATGGGTGATACCTACCCAATTTCATGTACAAGACAATTAATAGAAGAGACAAGAAGACATAAAGAAATCTCAATTACTGATATGATCATTGTTTAATTGATCATGGAGGATATAAACTATGATCTCTCATGAATCTATATATTGTGTACCTTGTAAAATAATTTGAACAAAGAAGTACATCCAATCTTGGAAAAAGAAGGCATGGCGAGTTCCTTTGACTCTTTTCAATAGTTCCATTAAATCCCTCACATGTGTTTTAATATATTCTCTGGAACGAGGTATAGGTAACCTCAAGCCACCATTTTGAAATTTCAATAACCAACTCCTTGATATTTACAATGTAGTGGTGAAGTCTAAGTAAGTTTCTTTCTTAGGAATTTTCATAACAGATATAGTGGGTTCCCTATTAATTGGCACTAAAACATCCCCATTCTCCTTCCTAATTTATATGTGGTGAGAATCATACCTATTCATGCATTCACATACTAGCTCATCGCACACTACTACTGTAGGGAAAGCCACAGCTTTGAAAAGACCACTTTCTACAATCTTTTCCATAGGGGAGGATTCTTCAAGGTTTTTATCTCTATCCTTAAAATCCTTTAAATCACAATGGATCATGGACATATCTTGAAGATCTTGAGATGAACAAAAAAACTAGATTCATTTTCAAAAACTTAAAAAGCAGTCCTCATAATGGAAATTCAAAAATAATTGATTAGATAGCAAAATTTCCCAAACAACGAGCGCACTCCAAAATAGTAGCAAAATGAGAATAGTGAAACTCACATTTACTGGCTCAAAAATTTTGCAAATCTAGAACTAGAGAAAATCCCTTTTACCTCTTATTTTGTCTCCTTTGTTTGCTAAATTTGTGTCTTTTAATTCATCAAATGAGTCTTTAATCACTTCTTAAAGAGGATAAAATCTCAGAGAATAATCACTTCCCTTGCTGTCAAGATTAATTATGTGTCACTTCAACACATAAGCTTACCAAGCAATCATTACCCTTTCCTTTTTTGGAAACATAAAAATTCATGTTTTAAAATATGCCCTGAATATTCCCTTTCATCTAATATTCCCTTTCTCAAAATGTCTTGGTCTTCTCCTTTACACTTTAATTATTGGTGATCCATTGAGCCAATTCAACTAAATGAACTTTGTACAAGAAGTTCAAAGTTCAAATTCACTTAGGCTGCTTGTTATATCTTTAGAAGACCAAGATGAAATGATGACAAAAATAAAGGACAAGACTGACACAATGACTTGAAAAGAGTGACATTGATTGAATGCTAAACCTATTGAACCCATTGAACTTACTAAATGTTCAAGTTCAATGGTTCAACACTTTACTCTTTGCAGACTTACATCATGAAAATGAAAGATTCAAGCACAAATGATGAACCTTGAACCCGTTCAACTCATATGACAAGTTTAAGTTCAAACTTCAATGTTTCTTTTTATTGTCAAACTCGGATTTGCACAAATTTTTAAAGGGTAAAACATTTAAAGAGACAAGCCACTTAGACAAAGGGAGTTGACTTAAATTTACTAAAAGATATTTACAAAAAAAATTGAGTTAAGGGAAAAAATGTAAAGTCGAGGTAACACCTAGTAAAGAACCTCGTCGAGGTTTCAGAAAATGTCTCTAGTATCATTTCTAATGTAAAGAGTTATAAATGATAGTTTCAATCTTTGGACTAGATTTCTTCTTTTGACATGCTAGTGGTGCATGATAGTCTATGTGTCTAAATAAATAATGTTGTTACTAGATGGCACAAGGTGCTTATGATCATCAAAGAAATTTATACAAATTTTTTTTTATGTATAGACTATTGTATTTTTTAAATTTTCTGAGTTCTAGTTTTTCCATCCCTTTGCCATTGTGGAAAAAAGGTGGAAAGAAAGAGAAAAATGTAAACATTATTGAAGTATCTACTCAGGGGATTTTCTTGAGTTGTTTGGAGTTTCCATGTTTTTCAAGTTTTGTTTTTCCATCAATGCCAAAAGGGAATATTGTTAGACATATTGAGATGTTGTTGGCATTTTTGTCATTGATGTCAAAAGCTCCATACCATCTACTTAGAAGTATAAGTTGGTTATTTGCAATATTGGTTAGATACTTGTTGGATGTTGGTGAAATGTAAGGTTTTGATTATGCATGCAGAAAAAAATTGTATGTATATTTGTGATGTATGATGTTGGGTGTACTTGTCTCTACAAATTAAATATATCCTCTGGTATATCAACATGTTCTCAATGGTTGGAGTTTATGTATGTATCATGTCGACTGTTGTATTAACAAAGTTCTTCCACCTATTCCTACTCTCTGGACATTCTTATAGATAGTTCATCATAATTTTTTGATATAGTGATTATATCTCATTCTAGATAGGTTTAATACATCCTTATATATCACTTAGTTCAAAAGTTTTGTTGTCCAAGTTTTGGTCTTGGCTGTGGCATTTTGATGGTTCCAAGGTTTTCTTATCATTTTGGTAAATATGATATGAAGCATATATATCTTAAGCATGACCTATATTTAGGTCCTCTAGTAATGCATTGTAAATATTTCTTATGTATGACCTAGATTTAAGATCGGTGCTAGCATGTTAAATACACATGTAATTTCTTGTGTTTTGTGGCTGAAATGTTGTGTTTCTTTGTTGGCATTGGTTTTTGTGCTATCAGATAAATATATAATCATAGATATCTTTTTTTATCTAATATATGGTATGATATGGTATGGTGTGTATGCATGCAAAAAAAATCTAAAGGTGATATGGTGCGAGTCTATTTCAGAGTATATCTAGCAGCGATGTGTAAGCATAAGAAAGTTAAGTGAGAAATTGTTGTGGTATAGAAGGTCTTACATATTGTGTTTTAGAGGTTTAATAGATATTGGAAGAACAAATGTATCAGATTTCAGCTTTCAGTGATTACTCTGCTTTTAATTGTGTTTGTCTCATGGATAAACGCATGCAATTATATTAGTTCATAGTTTGTCAATAATTTTTTTTGTCATACATCATTTGTATAAGGGGAGTGAGCGTGACCGATAGAGAAAAAACCCGAAGTGAGAAAACATACAGTGAACCCTTGTAAAAATCACTTTAATTGGTGTTCATTTCATGAGAATTAGCTTCTTTGTGGTTTTCTCCAATTTAGGTTTCCATGCAAATTCTAGTGTTCAATGTGTTTATAGTTTTGGGCTTTCATTGTTATATTTGCAATAAGTTTCTCAATTGTTTAAGTGCTTACCGATTCAATAAAAATTTTAGTAAGTGTTTGTGAATAAATGATTTACCCCNAAATGATTTCCCCCCCCCCCCCCGCCCCTTCCCTACTATCAATTATTGAGGTTATTCAACCTAAATATATTTAATAAAATTTTGTGGTAAGAAAGTTTTAAGATCTAATCAAGAATGATTCTTGTATTTGCAAGGAGATAATGGCTATTTTGGAATCTTGTGAAGACTTGTATCTTACCTCAAAGAAGCTTTTATCCTCAATGATTTACATGTATTCTGTATCTTTCCCTAAGGTTGGGTACTTATCCTACAGTTTTGTTTCAAGTGCAATGCGCTCCTTCTCCCATGACCTAAAAGTTTTGTAATATGTCATTCATATTATGAGTGTGACTCACCATGGTTTTCTGTATAGTTGGCTTCCATGTAAAATTTTGGTTTTCATATTTTTTTGTTATTATGGAAAAAAATATTGATGCTTAGTTGAATAAATATATTTAATAAGCATGTGTCAAAAAAAGTTCTAAGATCTAGTCAAGACTGATTAAACACTTCTCCCCTTTCCCTGAGTCTTTAGGTGTGTTCAATAAACCTTTAGTTTTATTTCAATGTTGTTAAATTATGCTAGATATTTTTAGACTATTGCCTTAGGGTAAAAGAACAATAAATTGTCACCATTTTTCAAAGGAAAAGGTTAACAACACCAAAACTGTAATACTTAAAGGGAATGAAAGTAACATTTCTTTTCAGAATTTGAAGATGATGTAAACTAATAAAATGTGTGAAATACGATGAATTGTATGCCTATAATTTTTTATCATAAAAAAATGAACAAAAATTAATATGTTTTTGAATTTTTTAGGTCTACTATCCATTTCCTAAAAAATACTATAACTCAAGGAGTTTACTTCCTGCCAAATCATTATAAGTAAAACATTATTTTTTCCTCCAATTTCAGAATATATATTAGATAACATGTATAGCTAGTGCAGAAAAAAAAAAAAAAAAGTGTTTTCGATGTATAGTTTTCTTGTTATAAGTTTTCAAAGTCAAACTTACCTGATATCAACAATTTTGGTCTCCCACCATTTTTCCCTATCAAAACTATACCAAAATCCAAATAAATTACATATTATTGAAGAGGACTCTCTTATCTATTGTTGTCTCTAATTTTAAATTTTTTTTGAATTGATTTAGCATTTTTCATATTTTCTAAATTACTGACTTTTCAAAGCTTTATACACCTACATGTAGTTTTTAGCAAATTTATCCAACATTTTGTAGTCAAAACAATATAAAACTTTAGATGTTAGGAATCATAGTTCCGAGATCTAGAAAGGGTACTTTTAGTTTTTTGACATTTTTTTGTTTTAGTAGAGAAAGGAACATCACAAGTGCAAACTTGTGGCTTTGTTGTGTTTTTTGAGGTTTGGCTACCAACATTGAATGCCACCAAGGTATACTCGGCCGACGAGTCCTACTAGGCCGATTACCCTTAGTGGTCGGCCCCTCGTAAGCGGTTGCATGGACGACCCACCCTTTCAAAGAGAAGGGTATATATCAATGTTATTTAAAAAAAAAAAAAAATAACTATTGTGAATTTCAATCCTTATTTGAAAATATAAGGGTTTTTGAAGCTAGGAGACATTTTTTTGAGGAAGCTACAAAGGCATTTTGTGATCGGAGGAGTGTGAAGGAAAATTTTTTAGGCAAGAGGGATTAAAGAAAAAAACAATTCTGGCTTCTAGTTGAGGAATGGGAAATAAAAGGACTAGAACAAGGAAATATGATTGTAAAAGAGATGACCAAAGGAAAGGTCATATGAAACTTATAGAAGAGCAATTGGTCAATGTTGAAGAAGAACCTAGCGATGTTGAAGAAGGTGCAACTCAAGTAGGGGAGGATATTGGTAGTAGTTGAGGTATAAATATTTATCCTAGAATGAAAATTTTGATGGAGATGAATGAGGAGTCACTTGTCAATCAAATTGCACTGGAGTACCGGATACATGAAATCACTATTAACTTGCATGTCAAAACACGTGGAGAGAATATCTTGAGGATAAAACTTTGGTGGGAAAAGAACAATTATTTGCAAATTTATTCAAGAAAAATGAAATAATTCCGATTTTTGAGTTGTTGGGTGTTGATAATAGGAAAATTGTAGGAGGTCAAGTAAAAGAAATAATAATTGAAAATTTACAAGATGCATTGAACATTGTTAACAAGACAAATCATGGAGGATCTTATTCAAATGCTTCTATAAGATCATTGATGACTATGATTTCCAGTAAGAGATTGACACATAGAAAAGCAAGTTCGAGCAGTTTCTAATTTACTCAAGGTATCTCAAGGAATTATTCAGAGATATATTAGGAAGATAAATGTGTTGGATATATATATTGAAAAGAATTGGGTACAAATTTGTAGAGTTCCTTGAAAATAATTTTTTTTTGAAGATGTAAAATGATAGGTCATTGAATTTTGGACCAACCACTCTCGTGTTTCTTCCAATACAAGGAACACTATACAAATGAAAGATGAAGAGACTAGTATGAATATTTTACATCCAAAACATTTTTTTGATACTACACAAAGTGAACTATTTGAAACATTCTAACAAGAATTTTCAGATGTGAAAATAGGTCAGAGAATGTTTGAGATGTTGCGCCCTTGCTTCATACATATAAATAAGGTTCATGAAACATGTTGTTTTTGAAATCGTGTTGATTTTCACTTATACTTGCAATCATATAAAAATGTTATGCCAATACTTAATCCAGTTATGGTTCCTAGAAGTACAAAAGAATTTGTGAAGTCCATTTTATGTGATAAATGAGATTAATCAGATGAATTAAATGTATAAAAAATGAATGCAATGATTGTGGAAATTTATAGAAATTTCCTTTACAATTGGATAATATTGATGTTAAAATACTAGTCCAGTGGAAGAGATTTGAATATGAGAGATATCAAATAAGACAAGACAAGAGTACAAAAAAATTGCATTGAAGGAGAGTGAATTACCATACCTTTAGTTCATGGACAAATTTCAATTGATATTTTATCAACATATCCAACATTGCCATTGTGCACGATGGCAAGCTAAACAGTTTTGTGATTCCAAAAAATGTTTCCAACCTAGTTGTATTCTTTCAAATGTAGATTTTTTGGAGAACTATACATTTTCCCCTCAAACAGAGCTCCAAAGTCAATATTATCATTTTGATCAAGTTGCAATATTTGTTCATGTGACCTATTGATGTGCACAATTCAATTTGGATGAGATAGAAATTATAGATCAAAATTAATGCATTATCATCAAGACGGTTCATTTCTATATCAACGATGATAAGGTTCATGATAGGAGCTACATGGCTCATTATTTAGGCATGTTTTTCAACAATCTTGTGAATCATGGTATAAATGGTTCACAACATTGGATCTAGTCTGATGGGTGTGTGCATATGTACTTGAATTATTTTATTTTAGTATTTCAATTCTATTAGATATTTAAATTATGTATAAGTTTTTTAATTTTTTACATGATTATATAGATATATTTATTTATTTATTTAAGTTAAATGTTCATGTGTGTGTATATGTATGTTTGTAACTTTAAATTGTCCAGGTCAATATAAGTATGTAAAATATTTTAATTAGTTAGTTATGCAACATGCTAGAAAAAAATGTTAAGTTTCTTTGGAACTTATTTTTAAGTGGCCATAGAAAAGGAGAGCATGATGGAGCGGGAGCATGTGTGAAGTGTGCACTCTGACAACATGAAATTTTAGGTATGTATACATTTGATATTCAACTTGTTTTTAGTATATTATTTATGAACTATAACTGATTAAATGTTTGAAGATGATAAATTAATGATCACCGAAATGCAAAAGTGAATGCAAGACATTAAATCAGTTAATATATTGTATTTTCATTGATGTCAACTTGATATAATATGACTGGTCATACACATATTGTCATATACTTCAAGAGCTAAAAGAGACAAATTTTATTTTATTGGTAAAACATAAAAAGCCAGTATACACTAAGTGATAGTAAAACACCGACAAACAGTATAAACCGAGCATCGCAGTAACTAAGGAAGCATTACCAAGAAAGTATCATCGAGTAGTTCACAGTGTATACCAAGCACAAAAATAACCAAGCATAACTTAAGTGGTCACTGAGATAAATGAAGTTGTTATCGAGGACA
Source organism: Thuja plicata (assembly GCA_018584345.1). Classification (NCBI taxonomy): domain Eukaryota; kingdom Viridiplantae; phylum Streptophyta; class Pinopsida; order Cupressales; family Cupressaceae; genus Thuja; species Thuja plicata. The sequence continues at coordinate 232,230 of MU223759.1, forward strand.
ACTGGAGTCAATGACCAAGCTAACTGAAGTTGATCACCGATTAGAACTGAAGGTAAAGAACAAAAAAAGCACTGAGCTGGCAGGAGCTATATTTAGATTAAATGGTTGTTTCTTAATGATCAGTTGAACTAAAGAATGGAAGAGATTTAAAGCATGTTTTATTCAAAGATAAAAGGGAGATATTTGTGGAATAAAACTGAAGGAGACCTTTATGGATTAAAGTAAGAACATCGAGTTTTGCATATCAAGAAAGTGATCTATGATGAAAACAAGAAGATTGAATGGTGAAATCATGTCTATATAAAGAGACAAGGAATTCATTATGAAAGAGGAATGCTGAATATAATTTTGATGAAGATAGAAGTCTTTATGTAGATCTGATCATATAGGCTAAAGGACAAAGCCAAGAAATTCTACAGACACCGAGCAACAAAAGCAAGAGCATTCACCAAGAAGAAAGAAAAAAGAAAGGAAGCAAAGGTATTGAAGAGCATATTGATCAGAGATGTATTATTCGACTAATAGTAAATCTAAAAATCTGCAAGTTAAGGTTGTATTATTGAAGAGATCATTTACTGTTTTAGTTTAACCATTGATTTAGAAAACCTCTTAACCGAGTGGGATTTAACCATGCTTATTGTATTGAGATACTCAAGAGTATCAAAAGGTTTTCTTTATGATAGCATAGTGAATGCTAGGTCAAAAGACAAAATGTTAGTTTTGAATCCTCTAACAAGGTCACACTTAACAGTGTGTTTGTAACCTTTTACAAGGTTGGCTCTTTACCAATCTCACTTTAGAAGAGTGAAAATTTTGGGTTACCGCTCCCAAGTGGTTTTTCCGTTAACAGGGTTCCACATTGAAATTCATTTGTCAGATGTATATTTATTTCATTGCAATGATATTTTTATTTACACATTACTAAAACTGGATTGGTCAGTAAACACTAAGTTTATTTTCTATTATTTGGTAAATTCTAAGAAAAGATAAACTATATATTAACCGAGAAGTTTATATTTGTTAAGAATATTTAAAGGCATACAACTTCTAGGAATGGAAGATAACTAAAGGTATTATATTTTTGATATAAGTTCAGGTTGGATTATTGGAATTATTTTTAAGGTCACTTATTCACCCCCCCTCTTTGTTATTCTAACAATTGGTATTAGAGCGTTGGTGCTTGAAAGAGAGTTTAAATACTTAAGCTAAAGATCACAAGATGAGTAAAAGGGATATCCCTAAGATGAACAAAGACAACTTTGCATCGTGGCAAAGAAGGATAAGCCTTTATCTATCAGGTATTGCAAATGATGTTACCCAATACTTGGATATTGAATTTGTTGCACCTACTAGACTTCCGACTGTTGATCAATTAAGAGAGAAACTAGTATATAATTGTATGATGATATAACTTTCTTCTTCACTATCCAATGCTGAATTTGAATATGTCACATCATGCACCACTGCAAAGTAAACGTGGGACAAACTCAAGCTAGTACATGGAGGAGATACAAATGTACTAAGAGCTAAAGCTGAAATCCTAAGAAGAAAGTTTGATGACCATGTTTCATGAAAGAAGAAGAGAACATCACTCAGTACAGTAGAATAATCAAAGAAGTTGTTAATGCTATTCAAGGAGTAGGAGGACTACTTGAGGAAGAAAAATTTGTCAATAAAATTATGAGAACCTTACTACTTGTTTATTCTATTAGAGTATCTTCAATTCAAGAAATGAGAGCAATAGCAAATAAAAATGTTACTCTTGATAGTTCAATTAGTAGAGTTATTTCATTTGAGATGAAAAACTATGACAACGGTGTTTTACCAACTATTGAGTCTGCATTCAAATATTATCTCAAAATAATCAAATCTAGAAACAAACACACTATGAGAAATGATACTGAAAGTGATAGTGATGAACAAGAACTTGATGAAATTGAAGCACTAATAGCTAGAAGATTTGAAAGAGGTAAAGGAAGATACAAAGGTAAATTACCATTGGTCTATTTTAATTGCTAAGAAATTAGACATTTTTTTTGCAAGATGTCGTAACAAAAGAAATGATGAAAGAAACAATGACAAATATTATGAAAAGAAGTTTGACAGAGGTGATGACCGAGACTACAGAAGCAACCAACACTTTGACAGAAGAGATAACTGATACTATAAGGACAAAGGAAAGAAGGCTTGCTACCTAGTTGAGAACAAAGCTGAAAATACTGACACCAAGTCTGATGAAGATGTTGAGGTAGTATTTTTTGCTATGAAGGATGAGTCAGATGAAGAAGAAAGGTATGTTGAAACTGCACTCATATCTAAAGTTATCAAAAATTATGTCTAGATTATTGATAGTGGTTGTACTCACCACATGACTGGAGATAAAGAAAAAGTTTGAAACTTTTTAATATTATAATGGTGGATCAGTTAGGATGGGTAATGACTCACCTTGCCCAGTTGAAGGAAAAGGAACCATCATGTTGAATCATCTGATCAGAAGTGATAATGCATATTAGGTGAAATTACTTAACTATAATCTGTTAAGTGTTTCACAACTGAATAACACAGGACACCGAGTTGCATTTGAGAACAAAAGGCAAATATCTATAATGGAACATGAAAGTTGATCGGTATTGGTAAAAAAACAAAAGGTAATCTTTTCTATCTTGATAATAATGAGACCACTTGTTTATTGGCTATAAATGAAGACATTTGGGTATGGAATACAAGGTTATGTCATGTGAATTTGGACAATATGGTTAAGATAAGTAAGAAAAGAAAAGTAAGAGGCTTACTGAGCATGTCAAAACCTGACCATGTCATGTGCAAGAACTGTCAAAAATGAAAAATGACATTCTAGTTTCAAGAGAAAAGCCTACACATCTAATGCTATTCTAGAGTTAGTCCATAGTGACTTATGTGGACCAATGAGAACAAAAATCTATTATGGTGATAGATACTTCATACTATTTGTTGATGAGTATTCTGGGATGATAAATATTCTAGGATGATCAGAATGAGGAACAAAGATCTGAACTTGTACTTGCTAAATATGTTAGAAGACACCATCCATAGGATCAAATCATTGGAGACAAAAGAGCTGGAATGAGAACAAGAAGTAATTCTCTTAACACTACATGTTTAATTTGTAATTTTGAGTCTAAATCTGTTAATACTACACTTGACAATCAAGAATGGTTTAGTGCAATGAATGAAGAGATTGAACAAATTAAGAAAAATAAAACATGGACATTAGTAGCTAAACTGAGAGACAAAAATGTCATTGGTACCAAATGGATATTCAAAAAGAAACTAAATGTGAATGGATAAGTCACAAGGAACAAAGCAAGACTTTTATGCAAAGGGTATCTACAAGAAGAAGGTATTGAATATGGAGAAACCTTTGCACCCATTGCTAGACTACAAGGAGTAAGAATTCTACTTGCTTATGCTTCTTTTAAAGGATTCAAAGTATACCAAATGGATGTTAAATCTGCATTTCTAAATGGAATACCAGAAGAGGAGGTATACATTGAACAACCTAAAGGGTTTGTTGATGCTAACAAGAGGAACATGGTTTGTAGACTATACAAAGCCTTGTATGGATTCAAACAAGCACCGAGAGAATGGTATGAGATACTTCACTCTTATCTCATTAGTATTGGATTTGTTAGAACAAGTGACAACATTAATCTATATTTGAAATGAGTGTTGAGGTTTAGAATTACCACCCCAACTCAGGCATTGGGGATTCGACAGTACTCTATCCTAACAATGGAAACCTTCTCTAGTTGTGGGTGGACTATGATTGAGAAGGAGTCTCTGGATTCTAGACTGGTTCCTATTTGATATGAGATATCACCTCCTGATTGATAACATTATGAGAAAAGGGAAGAAGGAAGCTTTTGAGACAAAAACTGAAAGTAAAGATGGGGTGATACACCAAGAATGAAATCAGACTTTGTTTTGGAAAAATAATGCAAAAATCCTAATTCATATACCAGAACTTGATACTTTGAATCTATGATCAACATATAGGTTAAAATACTTGGCTACTAGGGTATAGACCATAAATAACATAATCAGTCAACATACATACATATTTTTCATGAGGTATAAATTTTATTTGCAATGAGGAGGAATAATGGACATTCACTTCTCCTAGCTACTAAAATGAATAACACTTATGAAGAATGATGAAAATGGGATTTGGAATACAAACTCAAAAATCATATAGATAAAATAGATTGTCTACTTTATTATCCTCCAAAAATCTAAAAAAATAGGTTACAAATGATATCTTCAAGGCATCAAGGAAAAATATCCTCACTTTTAGCCCTCTCTCCAAAATCTGCAACCCCCTTACATGAAGTGAAAGGTCCACTATATAGCCCATATGGCCCAATTTTTGAAAATCATTTCCCTCCAAAATCTATCAAAAATAGAAAATCATTAAACCTAAAGCTTAAAAAGAGCCCTAAATCAAGCCCTAAGCATGGCCCCTAAACATGGCCCCTAAAGTTGGTGTATAAAAGATACATTTTTTTACACCTTTACCAACCTTATTACATGATATATCAAATATTAAAACCCATAAACATGAATCCCGACACAAAACCTGATACCATAGTGTGAAAACCTAGTTCTCCACTAAGTCAACACCATAAAAAAAACCCTAACTGCCAAGTAACCCGACCATAGTATAGCTAATTTGAGGTAACTTCAACTCCATGCTCGACAACAACTCATAGCTCACATAAACACATCTGCCGAAAGGATAGACTATTTTCTTTGTGGCACAAAAGTACTTTCATGGCACTGGTTGGGGAATGTCAAGGCACTGTAAACTGACAATGCATTAACTCTATTTGGTAGTGGATTAAAAAACTGGGTAAAACACATTGCATAGTGTTTATTCGTCTCATTATACTTGAGGGTTTTTTCCTCTGTGGCACTGCCATGCTTGGTTGAATCTACAAATTGGAAGACATAATCTATGACATTGTATTTGTATCTTGACTATGTGAAGAAGCCTAGGATTCTTGGGCTCTGTGGGAAACCATGAGTTTGATCTTTGTTTTCCATAATATATGGAACTTTCTGTGAATCTTGTTTGTGAAGATGGTGTTGCTTGGGTTTTGTTTGCTCAAACTCAAGCTCTATAGAGAGTGAGTTAAGACCCGTGGCTTTTACTGCACATCAATACATGGGAATGTTAGAATAGCTCAAGATTATGAAGTTTTAATGCCATAACAGATGGCGCTGCCACATGTTCAAACTTGGATTTGAAGTTTGACAATATTTTAAACAACCATCATAAGCTTGGAGTAAGTCTAAGATATGGTTGAGAGGTGTGGAGTTACCCATGGGATTCGGTCTCGAAACATAGTATATCTCAGCCACAGCTTCAGACTCATCCCTAGTTTATGATGAACCATGAATGAAGCTTGCAGTAGCCATGGATTTCTCTGTTGGAACATACAAAGCTTGAGCTCCATTCCTCTATTGGACTCTACCTGTGACACTTGGCATCTTCCCTGCATTTCAAACTCGGCCTTCTTTTCTAATCTTCCTCTTTGATAAGTCATTCTTGCATTCTTGCTGCTTCTACATGACATAAATGCTTGTCTGGTGTAATCAAGTTGTGATTTTCTACATTTCCTTAAAGAACGCGGGTTCTAATAACTTCATTTCTCTCAGCTCTTTTAAAAGTTTTACATCTTTCTAGCAGCAAACTAGGTTTTTGATGCCTACTTCTTTGTATGTTGAACTTGTTATTGCTCATTTTAAAAACTCCACCATGCAACACAACTATGTAACCCTAATCCCACTCTGAGTTACTCTCTGTTGCTTGGCTTGTTGCCATGCTCTTCTTCATTTCTTTCTGTGTTAAATAAATGTCAACAAAAATGATACCCAAATTGCTATTATTATGGATCTAGAAATGAACTTGAACATATGTCAGCTTATCATTGTTTTGGCTTGCAATATGAACTCAGGTTTCTTCTATACCTGTCTTGTTTACACATAGCTGCACCACATTTAATTTTCAAATAGGACAACACTATCATGAGCACAAAACATGTCCTTCTATCAAGGCCAAACCCCAACTCTCTGTTCTGTCTAAGAAACATATAAAGTTTTTTCTTTCCCAGCATGTTTATAATGTTATAAAAACAAACAACATTTTGTTCCAGTGGTGAAGCCGTGAGCATTTTTAATAAAAAATAAAAGTGTTGGTCCACAGAGAGGGGGGTGAATCAGTGGACTTAACCTATTTTAACTCTCAACCTCTAAATCTGATTCAACTCGGTAAACTATAATTACTGCACTCTAGACAACATGCAACCTTGAACAATTTAAGTAGCAACATTAACACATATCATCCACATAAGATAATGACACATTAACACCAGATTTAATGAGGAAACCCAAATTGGTAAAAACCTCCATAGGACTTGTCACCCACAAATAATAATACTCTTCAGAAGTATGCTCGGTTAGGAGCCAATCCTATTAAAGATTACAAAACACATTGTTAAATGTGACCCGGTCAAGGGATTTCCCTCAGATCTGTTAGGATCTTCACTCTGTTAAAAGTGGCCTGATAAAAGGACTTAAAAAAATTTGTTAGAATGTCACCTATCTCTATGGTTTACAATAGGATAGTTATATCCACTCGGTTAAGAGATTTCTCAGATACAAATATGAAACATACAATAAAAGCTTGATCTGTTAATGTAGCAACTATCTTCTACCTTTTGCTTGATCAGATCCTTTTCTACTCACTTGGTCTACTAGATTCAGTACCTCATCACTTCTTCAATAACTCTTCCATTAATCATTCATAGTCTCTATTCAGAGTTTAGAGTTCAGTCTTCTTCTTTTCCCTGTATCACTCAGTGACTTCTCATTTGTCAAACTTTTCCCTTTCTTTTCATTAATCAACCAGTAGCAGCTTCACATTCATGTAGCTTCATTTATATAGACAATATTTTTCCTCTTAATCTCCTTGATTAGGTTTCCCATAATTCAATCTCAGCCGCTCAATCATCCTTATGATTTATTGTCGATTGGTAAACCGCCTGACTTTTGTAAACCACCTGACTTTTACCTTGGAACTTGTTCCCTTCTTTGGACTCACAACATTTTTTTTGTCGCTTAATCTCTGCCTTCAATCTTCATCTTGGTTCATAGATCTTGTAACAAACTTCTTCCTTTCCTGTGGAATCTTCAAGCTCATCATGATCTGTCTTAGATTCGATCTTATCATTAACTTCCAGCGACTGTTCCTTGATCGGTAACTAACAACGCTCGGTGAATAACTTTGCTTGGTGCCTTTTCATGAACTCAATACTCAGTAACTATGACCGAATAGCATTTCCACTCAGTGGCTATTTTCACTTGGTGCTTGATTCTACTTTCTTTACCGACTGCTCCCTTTTCTTACATTACCGACTGACTTCTCATACTCGGTAGTCTCATTCATTTCCTTTACCGACTTGACTAAACTATGTTACCGAATTTGTTATCATGAAAACAATTATACCAATCATCACTGAGTCATTTTTTGATCTGTATTAGTTTCCCAGTTAAATTCTTCAACACTTTCATCTTTTAACTTGCTCTCTTTCCTTGTCTTCCTCAACTTGTAGTTTACTCCAAATGATATGGAAACTCAATATGAATATGAATCAATTTCTTAATATCAATGCCAAAATAACAACTGATCTAAGAGTATTCTAAAACTTTGTATACCTCTGATCTTGGTCTTCATCATCATCTCATCATGTGAATATTAGTTGGTTAACAATCTCCCTCTTTGACATTGATGGCAACTTTGGCAATTGATGATGGCAACCTTGGAACCTCGGTCATTTCTTTGTATCCTACTTTGCTCCCTCTTAGCTGATTCTTCTTGTGAATTATTCAAACTCCCTCTTTCATAATAATTCTTTCTCTATGTCCCTCAACACTCTTGTTTCTGATAATCATCAATTCAGATAATATCTCCCTCTTTGACAACAATGTCAAAGTGTCATACTTCCTGAGAATATTCAAGTAGTGAATCATACCTAGCATGTACTGATAGCTCTTGTCATACATCATTGTTTCTTTTTTCACAACTTTAGGCATCACCTCAAGTGTGAAATCTTGCATCAACTCAGAGAAATAGATATTCTAGTAAGTCCTAGAATTGATGCAGCATGTAGCATGCATTTAGTGAATGTTGGGTAGGGGTAGGACCCCTAATTTACCTCTGAGATACTTGAAAGCATCCTTCGGTAGTGGCTTAGTGAATATATCTGCTATCTACTCCTTTGAACTTACATATTCCAACATTACATTCTTCTCTTGTACTTGCTCTCTCAAATAGTGATATTTGATAGAAATGTGCTTGGTCTTAGAATGCATAACCAGATTCTTTGATATATTGATAGCACTTGTGTTATCACAATAAATAGTAACTGGATCACTAATCTCTTCATTCATACCTTCAATTAGTTGTTTGATCCATAAAATATTTGCACAATTCATAGCTGCAACAACATATTCAGCCTCGACAGTTGATTGTGACATGCAACTTTGTTTCTTACTCAGCCATGTTACTAATCTGTCTCCCAAAAAGAAAGCTCCTCCACTTGTACTTTTTCTATCATCAATGTTTGCAGCCCAATCAGAATCAGTGTAGACTTTCAAAGAAAATTCTCCTTTCTTTTTGTATAGTAACCCAAAATCTTCAGTGCCTTTCAGATATCTCATTATTCCTTTTACTATAGACATGTGTGTCTCCTTTGGATTAGAAGAAAATCTTGTGAGATCCCTACAACATGTGAAATATCAGGTCTGCTATGTAAAACATACTATAACTTACCAATCATTGATCTGTAAGTTGTGTCATCTACTTCATCTGATTCATCTTCCTTTGATAATTTACATCTAGTGGCCATAGGTGTTCTGACAAGTTTTGAATCCTCCATACCGAATGTCTTCAAGACTTCCTCAATATACTTTGATTGTGTGATGTAAATCCCATCTTTGGTTTATTGTATCTATAATCCAAGAAAGAACTTTATCTCTCCTATCATGGACATTTCAAATTCATTTTTCATTTCTTCAACAAATGATTGACTCAATGTCTTAGTTCTTCCAAAAATAATATCATCAACAAATATTTCAGCAATCAAAATTTCTTTATCATCATCATATTTCAAATATAGATTACTGTTGGCACTTGTTCTCTGAAATCCAATCTTGATCAAATAAGAATGAAATCTTTCATATCATGCTTAGGGTGCTTTCTTTAAGCCATATAGTGCTTTGTGCAATTTTCATACCATGTCCTTATCAATATCTTTAGCAAATCCTTTGGGTTGTTCAATGTAAACTTCTTCTTTAAGAATACCATTAAGAAATGCAGACTTTACATCCATTTGATAGACTTTGAATCCTTTATAAGTTGCATATGCTAGTAGAATTCTAACTCCTTCTAATCTAGGAACCGGTGCAAAATTTTCCCCATAATCAATTCCTTCTTCTTGTGCATAACCTTTGCAAACTAATCTTGCTTTGTTCCTGATAACATCTCCATGCTCATTCAGTTTGTTTCTAAAAATCCACTTAGTACCAATTACATTTTTTTCGTTAGGTCTCGGTACCAGTTCCCATGTATTGTTTTTCTCAATTTGATTTATCTCTTCTTTCATAGCATTAGTCCAATCTTCAGTATCTAGAGCATCTTTTTATTTCCTTGGCTCAAATGTAGATATTAAGCATGTATTATTCCTTACCTTGCTTCTTGTCATAAATGTAGATATTAAGCATGTATTATTCCTTACCTTGCTTCTTGTCATTACTCCATCATTTTTATTTCCAATTATCTTGCTCAGTGAGTGGTGTCTTCTTACATATTTAGCTAAGACAGGCTCGGTAGTAGGTGTAGGTACTTCATCATCACTTAGTTGTAGTTCCATCTATTCATCTTCCTTCTCTGGTTGTCCTCTCAGTAGTACATCAGTCTGTACATATACAAATATTTGATAATCCTCTGGTTCCTTTTCTTGTCTTTATCATTTTTCTCTGCAAATTCATCAGTTTTCACATTTGCACTTTCCACAATCTTCTTAGTATACTTTTTGAAACATTTGTAAGCTTTGCTCTTTGTGGAGTATCCAAGAAATATTCCTTCATCACCTTTAGAATCAAAATTTCCATCTCTATTATCTTTCAAGATATAGCATATACTTCCAAAAACTTTGAAATAACTTACATTAGGTTTGTGCCCATACCAAATTTCATAAGGTGTCTTGTTTGTACCTTTCTTCAATTGTACTCAGTTCAATGTGTAGGCTGCGATACTTAGTGCTTCTCTCCAGTATGTTTGAGAGATTCCCTTCTCAATCATTAGTGTTCTTGCACAATCAATAATTGATTTGTTTCTTCTTTCTGCTATTCCATTCTGCTGTGGTGTTCTCGGTGCAGACATTTGTCTGTTTATCCCATGTTCATTGCAGAAGAGTGTAAACTCATCAAATGTAAACTCTCCTCCTCTATCAGATCTCAGACATTTTAGTTGTCTTCCAGTTTCCTTTTCAACTCTTGCCTTATACCACTTAAACATTTGAAAGGCATCATATTTTTCTTTTAAGAACATGATAGACATCATTCTAGAGAAATCATCAATAAACAAAATGAAATATCTATCACCATAGTAACTTTGCGTTCTCATGGGTCCACATAAATCAGTGTGCACTAAGTCCAAAATTCCTTTGCTAACATAGGTTTTACTTGTAAAACTTGACTTATTCATTTTTCCAATCTGACATTCCTTACACATGACATTTTCAGGTTTATCCAATCTTGGTAGACCTCTAACTCTATTCTTTTTTCTCACCTTGATTAAGTTGTAAAAGTTAACATGACATAACCTCTTGTGCCATAACCAGACATCCTCCAATTTTGTGTATAGACAACTCTTTTCAGAAGTATCAAGGTAGAAAAGGTTACCTTTAGTTTGTTCACCAGTGGAAATCGGATTTCCATGTTTGTCAAACACTTTTACCTTCCCATTTTGGAATTCCAGTCGGTGACCTATTGTATTTAGCTGTGCCACACTCAACAAATTGTACTTTAGTCCTTCAACCCAGTAAACATCATCGCATCTTGTATTATTCAACAAAATTATAGAACCTTTACCTCTGACAGGATATGGAGCATCATTTCCAAATCTAACAAATCCTCCATCATGCTTTTCCATAGTAATAAAATTTTGTGTATCACCAGTCATGTGATGTGTGCAACCACTATCTATAATCCATGCATCATTTTTTCTCATGTGAGAAATTAAGGCTTTTTCTTCTACATACCTTTCTTCATCAGAATCATCTTTGATAGAAACATAAACAACTTCCTCATCTCCATTATCATTAGTGTCATCATCAGTTAATCCTTCTTCAGCAATGTAGCATGACTTCTTACCTTTGTCTTTTAAATCTCGATATCTTATGAATTTATTTTCTCGGTTATCTTTTCTTTCATCATCCTTGTTGCCTGGACAACTAGATGCAATATGACCAATATTTTTGTAATTGAAACATTTTAAGGGTAGCTTACCTCTATACTTACCTTTCCCTCTTGGTAACCTTCTAGCTAACAATGCTTCAAACTCCTCTTGTTGTCTATCATCTTCAGCATACAAAATTTCCAACTCACTTCTACATTTATGAAGTCTTTCAATCACACTGCTTGCATAGCTATCACTAGAAGTAGACTCTCCAGGGTTTCCAATATTCAAGGATGACTTGAATGTAGATTCAATCTTACTAGTAGTATTCAGACTATTATCAAATTCATTTAACTCAAATACAGTCAACTTACCAATTACAGCATCTAACGAGACTGTCATCTGAGGAATGGATCTCAGTTCTTGTTTAGCTGATACTCGGATAGCATACACAGGTAGCAAGGTTCTCAATCACTTTCTTGTCACATCTTCTTCATCAATATGTCCTCCAGCACCTCTAATAGTGTTTACTACTTCCTTTAGTCTTGTACTATATTGTGTCACATTTTCACCTTCTTTCATTCTCATTGAATCAAACTTGCCTCTTAGACTTTCTGATTTTTCTTTTTGAACATGTTGATGTCCTCCATGTACCAATGTAATCTTATCCCACATCTTCTTTTCTGTATCACATCCATTAAGATCATTAAATCCTATTCAGTGAGAGAAGAGGATATCTCTATCATTAGTTGTGTGTGTTCTTGTCTTTCCCTTGCCTTCTCAAGTGTCATAGGACCAAAAGGTGGCGGTGAGTACTCATTACCAAGATAATATAATGTGTATTCTCCAATTCCAGAGAGATGTAATCTCATTCTACTTTTCCATCTAGAGAAGTTGTCCTTGTTCAACTTAGGTGCCTCCCTCTTATACATCTTCGGATCTTTAACTCAAGTCCCTCTAAAGTTTTCTCTTTAGAGTATAGAGCTCTGATACCAATTTCTGGTCCACAAAGAGGGGGGTGAATCAGTGGACTTAACCTATTTTAACTCTCAACCTCTAAATCTGATTGAACTCGGTAAACTATGATTACTGCACTCTAGACAACATGCAACCTTGAACAATTTAAGTAGCAACATTAACACATATCATCCACATAAGATAATGACACATTAACACCAGATTTAACAAGGAAACCCTAATTGGGAAAAACCTTCGCGGGACTTGTCACCCATAAATAATAATACTCTTCTAAAATATGCTCGGTTAGGAGCCAATCCTATTAAAGATTACAAAAAACATTGTTAAATGTGACCCAGTCAAGGGATTTCCCTCAGATCTGTTAGGATCTTCACTCTGTTAAAAGTGGCCTGATAAAAGGACTTAAAACACTATGTTAGAATGTCACCTATCTCTAGGGTTTACAATAGGATAGTTATATCCACTTGGTTAAGAGATTTCTCAGATACAAATATGAAACATATAATAAAAGCTTGATCTGTTAATGCAGCAACTGTCTTCTACCTTTTGCTTGATCAGATCCTTTTATGCTCACTTGGTTTGCTGGATTCAATACCTCATCACTTCTTTGATAACTCTTCCATTAATCATTCATAGTCTCTATTCAGAGTTCAGAGTTCAGTCTTCTTCTTTTCCCTGTATAACTTGGTGACTTCTCTTCTGTCAACCTTTTTTCCTTTCTTTTCATTAATCAACCAGCAACAGCTTCACATTCGTGTAGCTTCATTTATATAGACAATATTTTTCCTCTTAATCTCCTTGATTAGGTTTCCCATAATTCAATCTCAGCTACTCGATCATCCTTATGATTTCTTTCCGCTTGGTAAACCGCCTGACTTTTACCTTGGAACTTGTTCCCTTCTTTGGACTCACAACATTTATTTTTCTTCTTCATCTCTATCTTCGATCTTCATCTTGGTTCATAGATCTTGTAACAAACTTCTTCCTTTCCTATGGAATCTTCTAGCTCATCATGATCTGTCTTAGATTTGATCTTATCATTAACTTCCAGTGACTGTTCCTTGCTCGGTAACTAACAATGCTCCGTGAATAACTTTTCCCGGTGCCTTTGCATGAACGTGGTACTCGGTAACTATGACCAAATAGCATTTCCACTTGGTGACTATTTTCTCTTGGTGCTTGATTCTACTTTCTTTACCGACTGCTCCCTTTGCTTACATTACCTACTGACTTCTCATACTTGGTAGTCTCATTCATTTCCTTTACCGACTTGACTAAATTGTGTTACCAACTTTGTTATCATGAAAACAATAATACCAGTCATCACTGAGTCATTTTCTGATCTATATTAGCTGCCGAGTTAATTTCTTCAACACTTTCATCTTTTCACTTGCTCTCTTTCCTTGTCTTCCTCAACTTGTAGTTTACTCCAAATGATATGGCAACTCAATATGAATCAGAAATCAATTGCTTGACATCAATGAAAAAATAACAACTGATCTAAGAGTATTCTACAACTTTGTATACCTCTGATCTCGGTCTTCATCATTATCTCATCATGTGAATATCAGTTGGTTAACAAAAATTACTACATGTTTAAACACTCTGAGAGTGTTGTTTCTCTTGGTGCCAAGAAACACACTGTTATTCAATTATATAAAGATATAACTCATGGGGTTTGAGCAGGGGCTTGTGACTCCCATGAACATTATATCATAATACACCAGAATAAGATGTATTTTCTCAATAGCCTACAAAAAACATCACTTCAAATTTACATTAGGCATATGGACACTGTAATATTTTATGCATGATGAACCACAACATCATTTGAGTTGTTTAGCTGATGAATCTACTCTATTTTTCTTTCTCATAATGTATTTTCTTTTCTGTGAATGCTTACTTCATGAAAGAACATAAACATAGTTTTTTTTTTTCAATTCTTGCTCATTGTTCTTTATAAATAGCTTCATATGTAGCTTGTCAACTCTGTTATGTATCTGCATTTTCTACAAACCTATTGCTTTGTAGGCATAAATAGAAACATGTAACAACATTACTCCTTTTCTTTCATGATGACATTGAATACCTTCTTCTATTCCTACATGTTTCTTGAAACCCTTCATTGCTTATGTGTCTCCTACAACATTATTGACTTCTTTAAGCATCTGCATCTTCTCCTTAGCATTTCTCTTGTGATCCGTACTCAATTACTTGTTTATCTATTACATACATATCACTAGTCAACTTATTAGGTTAGCAAACATAATGAACCAATTAATGTTTGTAGGTGAGTTTTATGTGAGATGACACTCATTTATGAATATTGGTTGGTTTATTTGTGTTTGTTAAACTAAAATGTTGACCTAATACTGAAAGAGGTTTCTTAGATAGAACTACTAAGTCCCTTCTATTCAGATATCCGGTTTCACAAAAAAACATGCATCAGAATGATCACTAATAGAAAAAGGTTTCATGTTTAGAACAAGTCCTTTTAATACTATCTTTCACTTAGTGTGGATGCACATTTCCTTGGTACATTGAATTTGTCAGATTGATATGCAGCATTATAAGAATTGATTGTATGTTGTTTTTGTTTCGTTTATTGCTTAGATCCTGCTGGATCTAACATCATTTTCTCTCTCATGATACATGAAAAACATTAAAGACTTGATGAAGATGAAGACCCCAACTTGGAGACCTACTGACCTAACAGTCAACCAGCTGACAACCAACACACAACAAGGCAATGCATGGGACCCCTACCCCATACTTATGTCATGCTTTCTATTTCTGCAAATGTACTCTTGTGATTGACATGAAATGTGAAATATGAAAAGACACTTGTATATTACATTTAGTTTGAATGCACAATGTAATTGATCAATTATAAGTTTGAAATTCTGAAATGTGATCAATAGTTAGAACACAATGACAATATTTGACAATAAATTAAATGATGAAATTTTAATCAACAGTACCTAAAGGATAATGTTAATTGGACCCCTAAAAATGCAATTTTTTCCTATTTGTGCTTGTTCTTGAGTATGCTACTATTTTTGGGTAACAATTTTGGTGACTTATGCTAGATGTCTACCTGTTAGACATGAACTATAGACCTTATCCTAGGGCAACAGAGTTAGGAAACTAGAAACCATGAATGCAACCATTATTGAAATGAAAATGCATCTAACCTAGACCTATGCAACCTAAAGACATAGTGCTTGGACAACAATTATTGAAAAAAGAAACCTAGAGTAAACCTAACCCTCAAAGCAAAGCTTGAGGTGTATTCCATTAACTAGAATCTACAAGACTTCTCCATCAGTTGTGGACAACTGATAGGCATTATTTTCTTTGCAAGATGTAATAACAAAAGGGCTTGACCAAAAATTGTGAAATTTATCATGTTGGCCTAGTTTTCTCTTCAATACATCCCACTTGAGCACTAGATCGCCTTCTTTAAAATCCCTAGATATAGCTCTCTTATCAAAAGACCTCTTAGTTTGTTCTTTCTTTGATTTCATAGTCTCCAATGCCTTCTTCCTTCCTTCTTCTAGCTGCAGCAATTCATCATATCTCAGCTTAAGAGGATCTTCCCCTTCAAACAACAACATTTGATCAACAAGCTGTAAAGCTGGAAATTCTGTAGAAATTGGCAATCTGGCCTCTTTACCATAAACCAAGACATAAGGTGAATTCCCAATGACCTGTTTAGGTGTTATTCTATCCATCCATAAGGCTATCTTAATTTTAGAGTGTAAATATCTCTTGTTTCCTTGCAGTATTTTTAATGATCCTAATCAGGTTTTTATTGGTAAATTATGCAAGTATTTAAATAAATCTAATTCTGGACAACCCACTCTATTATAGTTGATCCAACAAAAGCTAAAGCATTATCTAACACTATTGACTAAGGAACCCCAAACCTTGTTACAATATCATCATATAATTTCAAAAAAGCATATCCAGTAGATTCCTTCAGCTCAATGGCTTCAATCCATTTGGTAATGTTATACACTGAATTTGCACCTCTGATCTCAAGCTCTCTTGGTCTTGATAATCCAGTATAAAAAGGGAATCATCTCCAGGTTGTGGGACCTATGCTAACTGAGATGAGACCTCCAGGTTCTAGGCTGGTTCCTCTTGGATAATCACCTTAATTTGCTTCTTAAACAAGAAAGTAAAAAAACTTTTGAGGGAAAGGGATAGAAGGAGTGCTTGAAAGGGAAATGACTTAAAGCAAACTACCTACTAGGTGATGCACCGAAATTGGCATGAAACATAACACACAGAAGATTAAACCCCTGGGTCAACTAACTCTAGATTGCAAGTAAAACACAAGTCCCCTGTATAGGCATGCATAAATATTTCATAACCAGGTCATGAATAAACCAGTTAAAAGGAAAGACTTCTTCACAGTTAACAGCTTTAAACAATAAACACTAGCTACAACCTGCAAGCAGACATACTCTTCTACAAGTAGATGCTGTGAAAGGACTGATTAAGAGGAATAAAGTCATCCAAAGTTAATCCATCAACCATCAAGACACATACAGACAAGCAGAAAAGAGACAATGTTGACACAATCCAACAAATTGATCCAAAAACATAAGGCTCTGTATATTATCTTCCACAATGAGTTACAGACTTATACACAAAATATACCAAGGACATAGAAATGTCACAGAGCATGCCTTCTGCATAAAAATGAACTCCTGGGTTACAAAAATCTCTTGTCTCTGTCAAGAACTCAGAAAAGTTACAAAGCAGCAAGGACAAAAGAAGAAGAACCGACCCTTGCAAATGCAACTTTTCTGCTATATATAGGGTTATGACCATCTTGGGATCCCTTAGGATGCAAAAAGCTTCAGATGATCATAGAAAACCCTAACCCTAAAACACAGGAGAGAGAAAAAGAGAGAGAGAAGGTAGTGGAGAATGACCGAGTCAAATAGATATTTCACAGATATTTTCCTGCTCATCCTCGATCTAGCAATTGGAATCAGATTTGGTAGACGGTGGATATTATCATTTATGTTTACTCTGAAAGGTCATGCACACCTGTTCACCTATATTTCTTTGCAATAACTGCCTCTCTTGTCCGTGAATAGTGCATGGCCAAGTGTTCTCCTTGTCACCGCCTAAGACTTCTTCTCCTTTCTCTTTGGTACCTCTGGAAACTTAGTCACATCTCTGCTCTGTTCTGCAACACGCTGAAACTCCTCCTCTTTCACCGACATTGAAACAAATCTATCCAAAGGTTGGGAAACTGCTCTGTACATGATTTCCTGTGACTTAGAAACCCTCTGATCAATTCTGGAACACGAGCACAGAGAAACCATGGCTGTCGAGCGTTCACAGTGCCAAATCTACCACCAGAATTTCAAATTCAAAATCCTGCGACCACGCGACAACGGCTAGTCTCTAAGTCACGAGCATCAGATGTTGACCATGGTTATATCTCATGACCCAGCAACAATGTATCATTTAAATCCTGCTAAACCCGAGCTCAGATCCAGCGACATCCCGATTGTGAAAAATCGAAGTCGCGAGGAGATTTTCTTAACTCACCATTCCTCTAGTGACCCAGTGCCTAACTGCTACCTTTTAACCATCACAGCCTGTCGCCTGATCGCCAGATGCTAACCTTCTATCATGAGACCACGCGACAAATCTTAGTCGCCAAGTCGGGAGAACCAAGCCTGAGTCCCTTTTGACCTTTCTAGCGACATCCCAACTACCCCAAGGCGCTGAGTCGGGGGTACTTTTCACGTAGGGCACTTTCATCACCAGACTACGCGACCATCGTTGGATCTTCTGAGCTTTGCATCGGACGGCTGTCGCTTGGTCACCATAAAACTGAGGATGCCCTTAAATCGTCTTGTGATCCCGCGACCAAAGGCAAAGAAAACCTTTGTCTCGAAGTCACGTGACCCATTTACATCGTCTGGCGATCACCCGACTAAGGGCCCACAATACACACTCATATGCCATCTGTCAAATGACCATCGGTTCATCTGTTGTACACTGGAACGCTGAGACATCATTTTATTCCCATGACAAGGCGACCAAAGGTAAATTGTGAAGTCAGAAGATGTTTTAAAGACTGTTGAATTCTTCATGCGATCCAGTGACTAAGTGGTAGGCCCCATTCTTTTAAAAGCTTATATCATGAGTTCAAGCGACCATGCGACTGAAGAGAGATCACCAAGTCTTGAGTCATTGAGAGAATATTCCATTTCTTAATGAGACTACACGACACAAGGCAAAAGCGAAGTCGGGAGATGATTAAGCATATTCGATTCTGGTAAAGCGATCACCCGACTAACTGAGAGGGTCCCACGACAAGGGCTTATGACATGGATCTGGCGATCATGCGACTAAAGAAAGGTAGCCAAGTCGGAAGACATTTGGGGAATATTCCAAAGTATTATGACACTATGCGACAAAAGGAAGATGCAGAGTCGGGGGAAAGAAAAGAATATTCGCCTAGGCTGAAGCGATCAAGCGACAAGGAAAAAGCACATGCTCTTAGTGACTTAAAAAGTAACAATGAAATATAACGTGCCAAGGGTTTAGGGATTTTTTCATTATTTGCATGAAGACTTAGGGTTTTAAGGGTTTAAGCAGAGGGTTTAGACATGAAGCTTGAGCTGAAGATCTGAGAAAATATGACAGAAGAAACAAGACATGGCAAACCAGACCAAATGCAAAGAATGGGAAATTTGGGCAACATTTTGGCGATTTCTGCGGGATGCTTGCCTGCTAAGCATAAAGACCAGCTGCCTTGATAAATCCACTGGGCATGGAGTCATCTCAGAACACAAAACTTGATAGCAACAAAACTGTGCACGTGCACTTCTTGGAAAGCAAGGAAACTATGCTAGAAAGCAGGGAAGGAAAACAGGGAATATTTACAAGAGGACAAAGACTTACAGAGAGGGACTGATCTCAAAGCAGGGCTTTAAGTGGAAACCATTTACTGAAATATGCAGAGCATCCCCATCAAGTGTTGAAAGTTGGAAAGCATTGGATCCCCTGCACTCTGTTATGACAAATGGTCCACCCCAGAAAGAATTGAACTTTGTATGTCTGCCAGGCCTGGATCTGAACTCATCCCACTTAAGGACTATATCTCCAATTTTGAAGTCTCTTCTCCTGGATTTTTTATCAAAGCTCCTCTTAGTCTGATCCTGATGGAACTCCATATCTCTCATAGACTTGTTTCTGATTTCTTCCAGTTCCATCAACTGAGCATATCTGATTTGTAAGGGATCCTCCTTATTGAATAGGGCATACTGAGTAGCTAAGTCCAGTGCTGGTAACTCTGTGGAAATGGAAAGCTTAGCCTCTCTGCCATATACTAGCACATATGGAGAATTACCAATGATCTTCTTTGGAGTAATTCTATCTAGCCACAAAGCAGACTTGAGTTTTGTATGCCAATCCCTTTGATTGTCCTGAAGAGCTTTCTTAATTATTCTGATCAGGTTCTTGTTTGTAGACTCTACCAAACCATTACCCTGGGGATAATAATTTGAACTGGTATTCAGATAAATGCCATTCCTGAGTGCCCAATCTAAGACTTTAAGACCTGTGAATGCCAGAGCATTATCTAAAACAATTGAATCTGGAGTGCCAAACCTATGAATTAAGTCATCATAAAAGTTCAAGATAGCACTCTCATTGGCCTCCTTTAAAGCCACTGCTTCTGTCCATCTAGTGAAATAATCTGTTGTAGTGATTATCCACTTGTGTCCTGCACTAGATGGAGGATTAATCATGCCTATGAAATCTATG
>MU223759.1:257833-283604 GCA_018584345.1 Thuja plicata
TGTCACAGAGCATGCCTTCTGCATAAAAATGAACTCCTGGGTTACAAAAATCTCTTGTCTCTGTCAAGAACTCAGAAAAGTTACAAAGCAGCAAGGACAAAAGAAGAAGAACCGACCCTTGCAAATGTAACTTTTCTCCTATATAATAGGGTTATGACCATCTTGGGATCCCTTAGGATGCAACAAGCTTCGGATGATCATAGAAAACCCTAACCCTAAAATATAGGAGAGAGGAAAAGAGAGAGAGAAGGCAGTGGAGAATGACCAAGTCAAATAGATATTTCACAGATATTTTCCTGCTCATCCTCGATCTAGCAATTGGAATCAGATTTGGTAGACGGTGGATAGTATCATTTATGTTTACTCTGAAAGGTCATGCACACCTGTTCACCTATATTTCTCTGCAATAACTTCCTCTCTTGTCCGTGAACAGTGCATGGCCAAGTGTTCTCCCTGTCACCGCCTAAGACTTCTTCTCCTTTCTCTTTGCTACCTCTGGAAACTTAGTCACATCTCTGCTCTGTTCTGCAACATGCTGAAACTCCTCCTCTTTCACCGACATTGAAACAAATCTATCCAAAGGTCGGGAGACTTCTCTATACATGATTTCCTATGACTTAGAAACCCTCTGATCAATTCTGGAACACGAGCACAGAGAAACCATGGCTGTCGAGCTTTCACAGTGCCAAATCTGTCGCCAGAATTTCAAATTCAAAATCTTGCGACCACGCGACAACGGCTAGTCTCTAAGTCGCGAGCATCAGACGTTGACCATGGTTATATCTCATGACCCAGTGACAACATATCATTTAACTCCTGCTAAACCCGAGCTCAGATCCAGCGACATCCCGATTGTGAAAAATTGAAGTTGCGAGGAGATTTTCTTAACTCACCATTCCTCTAGCGACCCAGCGCCTAACTGCTACCTTTTAACCATCACGGCCTGTCGCCTGATCGTCAGATGCTAACCTTCTGTCATGAGACCACGCGACAAAGCTTAGTCGCCAAGTCAGGAGAACCAAGCCTGAGTCCCTTTTGACCTTTCTAGCGACATCCCGACTACCCCAAGGCGCTGAGTCGGGGGTACTTTTCACGTAGGGCACTTTCATCACCAGACTACGCGACCACTGTTGGATCTTCTAAGCTTTGCATCGGACGGTTGTCGCTTGGTCGCCATAAAACTGAGGATGCCCTTAAATCGTCTTGCAATCCCGCGACCAAAGGCAAAGAAAACCTTTGTCTTGAAGTCGCGTGACCCATTTACATCATCTGGCGATCACCTAACTAAGGGCCCACAATACACACTCATATGCCATCTGTCAAACGACCATTGGTTCATCTGTTGTACACTGGAACACTGAGTCATCATTCTGTTCCCACGACAAGGCGACCAAAGGTAAATCGCAAAGTCGGAAGATGTTTTAAAGACTGTTGAATTCTTCATGCGATCCAGCGACTGAGTGGTAGGCCCCATTCTTTTAAAAGCTTATATCATGAGTTCAAGCGACCATGCAACTGAAGAGAGATCGCCAAGTCTCGAGTCATTGAGATAATATTCCATTTCTTAACGAGACTATGCGACACAAGGCAAAAGTGAAGTCGGGAGATGATTAAGCATATTCGATTCTGGTAAAGCGATCACCCGACTGACTGAGAGGGTCCCACGACAAGGGCTTATGACATGGATCTGGCGATCATGCGACTAAAGAAAGGTAGCCAAGTCGGAAGACATTTGGGGAATATTCCAAAGTATTACGAGACTATGTGACAAAAGGAAGACGCAGAGTCAGGGGAAAGAAAAGAATATTCGCCTAGGCTGAAGTGATCAAGCGACAAGGAAAAAGCACATGCTCTTAGTGACTTAAAAAGTAACGATGAAATATAACGTGCCAAGGGTTTAGGGCTTTTTTCATCATTTGCATGAAGACTTAGGGTTTTAAGGGTTTAAGCAGAGGGTTTAGACATGAAGCTTGAGCTGAAGATCTGAGAAAATATGACAGAAGAAACAAGACAGGGCAAACCAGACCAAATGCACAGAATGGGAAATTTGGGCAACAGGTAAAATAGTCTGTGGCAGTCAAGATCCACATATGACTTGCACTAGAATTAGGATTTATTGGACCTATAAATTCCACTCCCCACTTATTAAATGCCTGATCCACAATGATTGGCTTTAATGGTAATGCTACTAACCTCTGTTTTCCTGCAAACATGGCACACTTTTGGTATTTTCTTGCCCATGAATGCGCATCTTTGAATAAATCTGTCCAATAATAGCTAGCTCTTAGAATTTTCAAGGCTATAGTTTTAGGGCTGAAATTCCCTCCACAAGATCCATCATGGAATTCAGATAAAATATTATTTTGATCAACATAATCTATGCATTTGAGAAGCATACCATAAAAATCTTTCCTATAAAGAGTATTATCAATTAGAACATAAGGAATATATTTTAACGTGAAGTATCTTCTTTTGGCTTTATCAAGATTTATTGGACATTGACCAGTTTATAGAAAACTGGTCATATCTAATAACTAGGATACTAAATCATTGATCACTATAGAGTTCTCTTGGAGCAATGTAACCTCTTAAGTGGTTTTGAATTTGTCTTCTCCTTCTGCCATCTGAGCACATAAGCCTTTGCCTCTAACCAACTTGGTCACATGGATTTTCACATCATACTCCGTAACTCTTGTTATCCATCCAGCCCTCTTTTCATTGACATCTTTGTTCAATAAGAACTCTTTAATGCTAGGGTGTGCAACCATAAGATGTATTCTAATCCTAGCATCCAAATGCTTAAAATTTTTTAAGGCTTTAATAGCAGTTAGTACATGTTTCTCTACAAAGCTATATCTTTTCTCATAATCATCCATACCTTTGCTAAAAAATGTAACTGTCTGCTCCTGTTCATTTTCATTTTTTTGCACCAACATTGCTGAAATAGTGTCAATACCACCATAAGCATAAAAAATAAAATCCTTAGACAAATTAGGATTAGTTAAAGTAGGGGCTAAAGATAAAGCCTTCTTAATCTATTCAAAACTCCTCTTCCCCTCATCAGTCCAGCTAAAAGGTACATATTTTTTCAACATGGTAGTCAAAGGTTTCAACAAATCAGCAATAATAGGAATAAAGTGTCTAACAAAATTTATGCTTCCAATAAAAATCTGCAACCCTTTCTTATGTTTTAGCAATGATAATTCTAGAATTGCATAAATCCTCTCAGGATCAATAGTTTTACCTTTTTTAGACACTTGGTATCCTACAATCTTACCTTCATGTACTGCAAAAATAAACTTTTTAGGGTTAAGAGAGATTCCAAACTCTCTGCATCTTTGTAACACTTGTCTCAGATGATCTATGTGCTAGTTTGCAACCTTGTTGTAAATTGTGACATCATCTAGGTAGACTAGAAAAAATTTGTACATCAAATTCCTGAAAGCCATATCCATTGCTTTCTAGAATGTAGCTCCTGCATTTAACAATCCAAATGGCATTCTCTTATAAGCCATTGTACCCCACTTGGTGGTGAAAGAATTTTTAAACTGATCTTCATCTCTTACTAATATCTGGTTATAGCCAGAAAAACCATCAAGAAGGGAGAATCTCTCAGAACTAGAGACATATTGAAAGATCTGTTGCATAGAAGGAAGTGGGTGCCTATCTTTTAGAGATGCCCTATTAAGGTCTCTAAAGTCTACACAAAGTCTTATCTCTCCATTATTTTTCCTCACAGGAACTAGATTTGAAACCCAAGATGTATGCTTGATAGGAAATATAATACCACCATTTAGAAGTTTATTTAGTTCTTTCAACATTAAAGGCTCTAACTTGGGATTAATAGGCCTTTGCCTCTGTCTGATAGGCCTAGAATTTGGTTCTAGTTCTATCCAGTATGTTGGGTTAATTGAGGATCAATCCCTTTCAAGTCAGCATAATCCCATGCAAACGCATCATTATATTCTCTAAACAAGTCAATAAAAAATTCTTTTTCTTCAGGAGAATTAATGTTACCAACATTCAAATACTTGTCTTTGAATATCTCCACTTCTTCATAGTGATCTTCCTTAATCAATAAGCTATTTTTATTCTTTCTGAATTGATCATTAGAGTTGAAAGATGACTCTAGACTTACCAATCCCTTTGGAAGCTTGTTAGTCTTGAGCTAAATGATTTTATTTTTCATTTTCTATCTGAGCTTGTCATTATTAGGAGCTGAGAAGTCCTCTGTTTCAGTCATAAAACTTAAAATATGTTCATCAGTGTTAAACACCTGCCAATTGAAATCATTGTCTGGGATACATGGCCTCACAAAAATTTTGACATGTGACTGATTTGAGATCTTCCCTTTATTTTCAGTAATTGAAACATGAGAACCAATACTAGCCAACCTATCAGCATGCATATTTTTCCTTCTAGGAATAGAAATGAGGTTAAATGCATCAAAATTTTACAAAATATCAAAAAATCTTGATTTATACAGCTTTAAAAGATCATTTTTAACAACATTGATACCTCTCACCTGTTTTATAATTAACTCACTATCCCCAAATGCCCTTAATCGTTTGATATTTCCTTTCCTTTCCCACTCTAAACCTTGAATAAGACTTTCATATTCATCTATATTGTTAGAGCATGGAAAACATAACTTATATGCAGCATAAAATTTGTCTCCTTGGGGTGAAACTAGCATAACTTCTGCACCAATACCAACCTTATTCTTAGATCCATCAAATTATAAGTACCATAGCTGGTTAGATAATTCAAATTCAGAAAATTGATCTTTAATGAGATTAGGAAAAATTGCATCAGATTCTAATATCACATAATTACCAAAACCAACATCAAACACATAATCTTCTTGATCATTTCTAGTTGCTCATTCAGCCAGAAAAATATCAGGATACTCCTTTGTTTGTGTTTTATAAGCTAAACTTTCGTTGATCTCATCTGGATCCATGATCACACAACTTGCATTAATGGGGTTAGGATTATAAGGCTATATGTGATCTTTGGCCCATAACTCTGATTTTATGGTTACCTTAGTACTATATTTCATTCTAAAATATAAATGGGACCAATCTGATGAGAAATATCCATCTATCTTTGCTGTGAAGTCCCTTGACAAGCATAGGGAAATCTAAGGTGGCAGATTTATGAAAAAAGTGTCTTGAGAAATTGCAAATTTTGGACATGA
Organism: Thuja plicata; assembly: GCA_018584345.1. NCBI lineage: Eukaryota > Viridiplantae > Streptophyta > Pinopsida > Cupressales > Cupressaceae > Thuja > Thuja plicata. The sequence goes on from MU223759.1 coordinate 263,034, forward strand.
GTGTAAGGTAAAGCTTGCATTTTTAAAAACCCCTAAGGCTTGAATTAAGAGCCATCAAGTTGGACCACTCCTTTCTCTAGTGGTTCATACTTTAAATCTAATAAATCAGCTATCTTCTTTGACATGATAGTACTGGTTGCACCACTGTCTACCATACAATTATGCACTAATTTTTCTCCGGTGATTAAAGAAACATAAAAAGGAGGAGTTTTACTGTTTGCAGTTTTCTTACACTCCTTTTTTTCTATCTTTTGCACATTTGATGGCTTCTTATCAACTGTCACTGTTGATTTCTTTAAATCTGCATTCCTTTTATTCACTTGTGGTGCTGGTTGCTGCACTTTAGGCGACTTCTTTTCTTCTTCTGACATTGCTTTGTTAACTTTAGAGGTCTCTGAATTAACCATAACCACTCTAGGAGAGTGCTGCATAGCTTGTTGTGAACTTGGTGTCCCTTTAGATGGCTCTTTCTTTAATAATTCAGCTTGTCTTGGAATTGCCAATGAATCCCACATAGAAATAGAAACATTCATCTTCTTCATGTTATCAACAATATTATAGGGGATATACCTTCTAAGGTGATTTACCAATGGTCTAGTCCACCTACCTCTGATGTTGTATTTCTTTATTTGCAAGAGTAGAGGACCCCTTTAGAATAGAAACAGAAGGTGTGAGTGGTGATTGAGTTGTAGCAATAATCCTAGCAGATGACTACTCTAATTATATAGCTCTCTTCTTGGCTCTTGTGTTTGCTGATACAGGTGACTCATCACTTACTCCACATAATTCTTCCTCTTGTCAATTCAGAAATGCAGTGTCTGGGGTAGTTAGATCAGAGTGTTGTTGAGTCTTATCAGTTGATACAGTGGGTTGTGAATCAATCACACTCTGAACCATTAGGGCTTGATTAATAACCCCATTTGTGCACTTAGACTGGTTGAGGGGTTCATTACAAGGATAGCACCATTCATAATCAATAGCAAGATTATTTTGGTTAGGAACAATATCCCTAACAGTATTAAGAGGTGTGGGATTATAAGGTCTATAAGGCCTTTAATTCTGATTTTACCTATTTGCATTGCTATTTCCTTGGTATTACTGCTTGTTGGCTTGGTAAATGGGCTGATTAGGCTGCTAGGATGAAGAATTAGCAAACTGGTTTTGAGTATGGGCTATTGGATTGCCTTGAGTTTTTTTTCCTTTTAAGATTAACCAACTCATTTCTGAAGGTTCGTAATAAACTCTCAATCTTTTGTTGGATGTCTTTTATGCTTTGCAACTCATTTTAAGGGATAGTAGGAATTATCTCCTCACTTTTTTAAGATGGAAATGGAGCCAAAGGTGGAGAAATTAATGGCATATTGGATTGGATACTAGGAAAGAAAGGCATAGGTGGCCTAGGAGTTATCTTTCCTACCTAAATGAGGCTATTCTTTGCCCTAATTGCAAAATCAAATACTTGAGGCAAAGAATTCCTCCCCGTGGATTGAATCATTACCTAAATATCACTATTCAAGCTTTTAAGAAAGTACAAAAATGCATATTCAGCAAAGGGTCTTACCATGGCAGGAATGCTATTCCAAGTCTTCTAAAATCTGAGATTGAAATCACTTATCTCTTCTTATGGAGCCCTTTTAATAGTAGTTAGTTTTTCCACCAAAGAAATATTATTAGATTTATCTTCAAAAAACTTAGACAATTCCTCACCTAGTGAATCCCATGTAGCAATGGATCCAACACAGAGTGTTCAAAACCACTCCAATGCTTTTCCCTTCAATGATGTAGCTAGTAGCCTCAAAGCTACATCTTCATCCATGATGTGATGGACATTGCAAAGAGAAGCAATATCTCTAATGTGCTCAATAGTTATTTTTTGTCCTTCTCCTATGAAAGATGATAGTCCTTTCAATGCTGCTAATGGTATGTTATTGTGATTTGCAATCCTCAAAGGACTATCTTGATAAAAAGGCACAAAATGCAGCCTCCTAGCCATCCTTGGTGGTGGTGGTGGTGGTGGTGGTGTAGTAAAATTTGCAGTTGGTGGTGGTTCTTCTTCTGTTGGTTGTTCAAGAACAACTTGAAATTGAAGTGTTGGAGGACTTTCTGAAGATTCTTGGACTGAATCTGGTAAATAAGTATAGTAAGTGGGAGGAGTTGAAATTCTCTTAGATCTTATTTTCCTGGGTCTTCTTGGCTTCCTACCCCTTGCTACAGACTGGAAGGAGAGCTCTTTTGGACCTCTAGGCTCTCTCTGTAATGTTCTTCCTCTCCTAGTATGTGATAACTGCAAATACTCAAACTCTTTTCCACTCCTTGTTTGGATTTTGTTCATGTATCACAAGGAGTCCCACCGGGCATGCCAAAAAATATTGAGGTTTAGAATTACCACGCCAACTTAGGCATTGGGGATTTGAAAGTACTCTATCCTAACAATGGAAACCTTCCCTAGTTGTGGGTGTACTATGATTGAGAAGGAGTCTCTGGATTCTAGGCTGGTTCGTATTTGATATGAGATATCACCTCTTCATTGATAACTTTATGAGAAAAGGGAAGAAGGAATCTTTTGAAACAAAAACTCAAAGTAAAGATGGGGTGATACACCAAGAATTAAATCAAACTTTGTTTGGAAAAATAATGAAGAAATCCTAATTTATATACCAAAACTTGATACTTTGAATCTTTGATCAACATATAGGTTAAAAGACTTGGCTACTAGGCTATAGACCTCAAATAACTTAATCAGTCAACAGACATACATATTTTTCATGAGGTATGAATTGTTTTTGCAAAGAGGAGGAATAATGGACATTCACTTCTCCTAGCTACCAAAATGATAAAAATAGGATTTGGAATAAAAACTCAAAAAGCATATAGATAAAATAGATTGTCTAATTTACTATCCTCCAAAAATCTGACAAAATAGGTTACAAATGATATCTTCAAGGAATCAAGGAATAATATGCTCACTTTTAGTCCTCTCTCAAAAATCTGCAACCCCCTTACATGAAGTGAAAGATCCACTATATAGCCTATATGGCCCAATTTTTGAAAATCATTTCCCTCCAAAAGCCCTCAAAAACATAAAACCATTAAACCTAAAGCTTAAAAAGAGCCCTAAATCAAGCCCTAAGCATGGCCCTTAAACATGGCCCCTAAACTTGGTGTATAAAAGATACATCTTTTTACACCTTTACCAACCTTATTACATGATATGTCGAATATGCAAACCCCTAAACATGAATCCCAACACAAAACCCGATACCATAGTGTGAAAACCTAACTCCACTAAGTTGACACCATAAAACAAACCCTAAATGCCAAGTAACCTGACCATAGTATAGCTAAGTTGAGGTAACTTTAACTCCATGCTTGACAATAGCTCATAGATGACATAAACACATCTGCCGAAAGGATATAAAATTGTCTTCATGGCATAAAAGTACTATTGTGGCACTGGTTGGGGAATGTTGAGGCACAATAAACTGACAATGCATTAACTCCATTTGGCAGTGGATTTGAAAACTGGGTAAAACACATTGCATAGTGTTTATTCATCTCATTATACTTTAGGGTTTTTTCTTTTGTGGCGCCACCGTGTTTGGTTGAATCTGCAACTTGGAAGCCATAATCTATTGCGCTGTATCTATGTCTTGACTATGTGAAGAATCTTAGGATTCTCGGGCTCTGTGGGAAACTGTGGTTTTGAGCTCTATTTTCCATAATATATGGGACTTTCTGTGAATCTTGTCTACAAAGATGGTGTTTCTTGGGTTTTGTTTGTTCGAACTCGAGCTCTGTAGATAGAGAGTTAAGACCCATGGCTTTCACTCATAGTAATACATGGGAATGTTATAATAGTTTGAGCTTATGAATTTTTAATGCCATAACAGATGGCGCTTCCACATGTTCGAACTCGGGTTTGAAGTTTGAAATTTTTTTAAACAACCACCGTAATCTTGGAGTAAGTCTAAGTTGTGGTTGAGAGGTGTGGAGTTACCCATGGGATTTGGTCTCAAAACTTAGCATATCTCAGCCACAGCTTCAGACTCATCCCCAATTTATGGTGAACCATGAATGAAGCTTGCACTAGCCGTGGCTTTTTCTATTGGAACATACAAAGCTTGGGCTCCATTCTTCTATTGGCCTCTACCTACAACACTTGGCATCTTCCCTACATTTCAAACTCAGCCTTCTTTTCTATTCTTCCTCTAGATAAGTGATTCTCACATTCTTGCTACTTCTACATGACATAAATGTTTGTCTGTTGTAATCAAGTTGTGATTTTCTGCATTTCCTTAAAGAACTCAGGTTCTAATAACTTCATTTCTCTCAGCTCTTTTAAAACTTTTACATCTTTCTAGCAGGAAACTAGGGTTTTGATGCTTACTTCTTTGTATGTTGAGCTTGTTATTGCTCATTTTTAAAACTCCACCATGCAGCTCCACTATGTAACCCTAATCCCATTCCGAGTTACTCTTTGTTTCTTGGCTTGCTATCGTGCTCTTCTTCATTTATTTATATGTTAAATAAATGTTAACAAAAACAATACCCAGCTTGCTATTATTATGGATCTAGAAATGAACTCAAACATATGTCAACTTATCATTGTTTTGGCTTGCAATATGAACTTGGGTTTCTTCTATGGCTGTCTTGTTTACATATAACTGCACTCCATTTAATGTTAAAACATGACAACACTGTCATGAGCACAAAATATGTCCTTCTGTCAAGGCCAAACCCCATATCTCTGTTCTATCTGAGAAACATATAAAGTTTTTTCTTTTCCAGCATGTTTATAATGTTATAAAAACAAACAACATTTTGTTCCAGTGGTGAAACTGTGAGCATTTTTAATAAAAAATGAAAGTACTACATGTTTAAACACTCTGATAGTGTTGTTCCTCTTAGTGCAAAGAAACACACTGTTATTCAATTATATAAAGATATCACCCATGGGGTTCAAGCACGGGCTCATGAATCCCATGGACAATACTTATAATAGGAACCCTATTAAAACATGTATATTCCATTAGCATGACTGTATCCCCTGTATTGTATGTATGATGAACATTAAATCATAATACACCGGAATAAGATGTATTTTCTCAATAGCCTACATAAACCATCACTTCAAATTTACATTAGGCATATGGACACTGGACTCTTTTATGCATGATGAACCACAACATCATTTGAGTTTTTTAGATGATGAATGTACTTTGTTTTGCTTGCTCATAATGTAGTTTCTTTTCTGTGAATGCTTACTTCATGAAAGCACATAAACATACTATTTTTTACAATTCTTGCTGAATGTTCTTTATAAATAGCTTCATATGCTGCTTGTCAACTCTGTTATGTATTCCCATTTTCTACAAATCCTATTGTTTTGTAGGCATAAACAACATGTACCAACTTTACTCCTTTTCTTGCATGATGATAGTGAACACCTTCTTCTATTCCTTCATATTTCTTCAAACCCTTCATTACTTATGTGTCTCCTGCATCATTATTAACTTCTTTAAGTATCTTCATCTTCTCCTCTGCATTTCCCTTGTGATCTGTACTTAATTACTTGTTTATCTATTACAAACATATCACCAATCAATCCCTTAGGTTGGAAACCATAATTAACCAATTAATATTTGTAGGTTAGTGTTATGTGAGATGGCACTCATTTATCAATATTGGTTGGTTTGTTTGTGTTTGTTAAACTAACATGTTGACCAAATACTGAAAGAGGTTTCTTAGATAGAACTACTAATTCCCTTCTATTTAGATATTTGGTTTCACAAAAAACATACATAAGAATGATCATTAATAGAAAAAGGTTTCATGTTTAGAACAAGTCCCTTTAATACTATCTTTCACTTAGTGTGGATGCACATTTCCTTATTACATTGAATTTGTCAGATTGATATGCAACATTAGAAGAATTGATTGTATGTTGTTTGTGTTTCATGCATTACTTAGATGCAGCTGGATTTAACACCATTTTCTCTCTCATGATACAGGAAAAACATTAAAGACTTGATGAAGATGAACACCCAGACTTGGAGATCTAGGACCTAACAGTCAACCAGCTGACAACCAACACACAACAAGGCAATGCATGGGACCCCTACTCCATACTTCTATCATGATTTCTATTTCTACAAGTGTACTCTTGTGATTGACATGAAATGTGAAATATGAAAAGACACTTGTATATTACATTCAATTTGAATGAACAATGTAATTGATCAATTATAAGTTTGAAATTCTGAGATGTGATCAATACTTAGAGCACAATGACAATATTTGACAATGAATACAATGATTAAATGTTAATCAATAGTACCTGAAGGATAATGTTAATTGGACCCCTAAAAATCCAATTTTTTCCTATTTGTTCTTCTTCTTGTCTATGTTGCTATTTTTGGGTAGCAATGAGCAAAGAATTTGAGATGTCAATGTTTGGAGAGATCAAAATTTTTCTTTGTCTACAAATTCTACAACAGGATGAAGGCATCTACATCACACAATCCAAATACATCAAAGAAGCTCTGAAGGTATTCAAGATGGATGACTCCAACCCAGTTGGAACACCTACGGAAATCGGATGCAAATTTGCAAAGGAAGACAAGACAACTGAGGTAAATTAGACCTTATATAGATATATAATTGGCAAACTAATGTATGTTTTACACACTACAACAGATATAGCACATGTAGTTGGTATACTTGAAAGATTCTCTACTAATCCCAATGAATCACACATGATTGTTGTTAAAAGAATTATGATATATCTAAAGAATATCAAAGACTATGGTTTGTGGTATAATAAAGAAGGAAAATTTGAGCTACAAGTTTATACTAATGTTGATTGGGCTGGTACCATAGATGATAGAAAGAGTACAATAGGAGGAGCATCCTTTATAGGTGACAAACTTGTCACATGGATAAGAAAAAATAAGGATGCATATCTCAGTCAACTGCAGAAGCAGAATATGTGGTTGCTACTGCAAATTGCTCTAAAATTCCATGGATCAAGCAATTGCTAAAAGGTATGAATGAAGAAATTCCTTACTCAGTAATTATCTATTGTGATAATACTAGTGCTATAAACATTTCAAAGAACCCTATAATGCATGCTAAGACAAAACATATAGCTATTAAGTATCATTACTTGAAGGAACAAGTACAAGAAAAAGAGGTGATATTGGAATATGTACAATCCAAAGAACAACTAGAAGACATATTCACAAAGCCATTGCCAAAAGATACATTTGAGTACCTGATGAATAGACTAGGGGTTCAACCCTTGTCTACTGGTCACTAAGCTCACTTACAGGCTGCATCAGCCTACACATTATCAGAAAATCAATCATGTTGATGAAAGCTGAGATAATGGACTGCAATGACATATCAGTACAAGAAGGTACTTATCTAAACCACACACCAGAAATATTGTTGGCTACTAAAGAGTTCTATTGCTGATAGAAATAGATATTCAGTGATTTATTTATGTTTTCCATTGTTGTCAAAAGGAGAGAACTATTCAATGAAATATCTATCATGATCATACATAGGGAAAGAAGAGAAATATCCATCAGGGAGAAGAACATCAGTCAAAGAGAGAGAAAAGATCGAAGAAAGAATTTTCTACAAAGGGAGAGAAAGATCTAATGATGATTCAAAGAAAGAACCATCCATCTAAGGGAAATAATTGGAGAGAGTTAACACTGCATATATATCCAGAAAAGGGAGAAGATATTCTACAACAAAGGGAGAGAAAGAGGTAGAAGATAGAATTGCTATACCTATCCATTGGAGGGAATGAAGAAAGGGAAAGAACACTACTAAACCAAATCTAAGCTAGAAGAGCTTATGAAGAGTCAGATATTTTAATTGGTTAGAGAACAATAAAAATTTTTATGTTATGGCATATTTCATATTGTGTTGACATCAATGCCAAAGGGAGAGATTGATGAACTATAACTAATTAAATGTTTAAATATGATAAGTTGATGATCACTGAACTGCAAAAGTGAATGAAAGACATTAAATTAGTTAATGTATTATATTTTCATTGATGTCAACTTGATATAATCTGATTGGTCATACACATATTGTCATAGACTTCAAGAGCTAAAATAGACAAAGTTTATGTTATCGGAAAAACATAAAAGGCCAGTATACACCGAATCACAGTGTACACCAAATGATAGTAAAACACCGATGGAAAGTATAAACTGAGCATCACAGTAACCAAGCAAGTATCACCGAGTAGTTCACAGTATATACCGATCACTGTAAACTAGGCATAACTAGAGTGGTCACCGAGCTAACTAAATTTATTACCAGGGACAACTGAAGTCAATGAGCAAGCTAACTAAAATTTATCACCGATCAGAACTGAAGATAAAGGACGAAAAAAACACTTAGCTAGAAGGAGCTATATTTTGATTAACTCGTTGACTCTTAATGATCAGTTTAACTAAAGCATGGAGGAGATTTAAAGCATGTTTTATTCACAGATAACAAGGAGATATTTTTGGAATAAAACTAAAGGATAGCTTTACAAATTAAAGAAAGAACGCTGAGTTTTGCGGATCAAGAAAGTGATCTACGATGAAAACAAGAAGATTGAATGGTGAAATCATGTCTATATAAAGAGACAAGGAAATAATTATGAAAGAGGAATGCTGAATATAATTTTGCTGAAGAGAGAGTCTTTATGTAGATCTAATCATACAGGCTGAAGGATAGAGACAAGAAATTTTGCAGACACCGAGCAATGGAAGCAAGAGAATTCATCGAGTAGAAAGAACAAAGAAGGGAAGAAAAGGTATTGAATAGCATATTGATAAAAGAGGTATTATTGGACTAACAATAGATCTGAAAATCTGCAAGTTAAAGTTGTATTATGGAACAGAGAATTTATTGTTTTAGTTTAACCATTGATTTAGAAAATCTCTTAACTGAGTGGGGTTTAACCATCCTTATTGTATTAAGATACTCAAGAGTATCAAAAGGTTTTCTTGTTGATAGCATAGTGAATGCTAGGTCAAAAGACAAACTTTTAGTTTGAATCTTCTAACAAGGTCACACTTAACAGTGTGTTTGTAACCTTTAACAGGGTTGGCTCTTCACCGAGCTCACTTTAGAAGAGTGAAAATTTTTGGGTTACCGGTCCCAAGTGGTTTTTCCCTCAACAGGGTTTACACATTAAAATCCATGTGTTAGATGTGTATTTATTTCATTACATTGATAGTTTATATTTGTTAAGAATATTTAAAGGCATACATCTTGTAGGACTAGAAGATAACTAAAGGTATTATATTTGTGATATAAGTTCATGTTGGATTATTGGAATTTTATTTAAGGCCACTGATTCACCCNCCCCCCCCCCCCCCTCCCCCTCACCTCAATTATTCTAACAATTATATGTATGTGCATGAACTTTAATCTTCATTTTCTATAAATAAACTAATTATATATGTGTACTAAATTTTTAAATATATCTAGGTAACATGATAGAGAATGCAAAGAAAATTGTATAATGGTGTCTAAATCCTTTCACTAATCAAGACACAAAACACAACAAACCTTTATTTTGGGAAGTGATAGGTATTTAAAACTTTTATTTTTCAAACTCAAATTCTAAAAATTAAATTATCTAGGTTAGATGTTTTTGAAAGTTTCTCGTATGTATATATAGCATGTATATGCATTTCACATTTTTCATAATTGAACTGAGCTAATCTGACTTTAATTTATTTAAAATTTATAATTTTTCCAAATATTAATCGATCCAATCCTTACAATTATTAATCAATTGTTGAAATTAGAATTTTACATCAAGTGATGACTAGAGGACAACCCAAGCCTCCACTAATTCAACTAAGAGATAAATCATGCTTTTTTAAAGATTGTGTTAACAAAAACACAATGATTCAATGTGTTAATATTGCAAATGGATATGTTTCACAATGGGATCATAAAGAGTTAATTAGAATGCCTCCATATGATGATGACAATGACATAGACATCTATCATCCTATATATTCAGCTGATTATGAACGTGTTTCTAATTTAGTTGTTACAGGTGTGTGCTAACACACACACACACACACACACACACACACACACACATGTTTTTTAATTTACAATTTATATGTATAATTTATTAGGATTGTATATAGCTCATTTTTTCATATAAATTGTACAGGTGATATTTTGCTGTGGTTTTAGATCCTGAAAATGTATAAGGTGTAGATTATTATCTACTAAGATGCACCAAAGAAAAGTACAAGTTGCCACAAGAAATTTTTAATGGTGATGGACAACAATATCCAACTAATTTAGTTGTTATTGAAGCCACCTATTATCAAAAAGCTAAGATCGACAAAAATGGAGTTCAATTTATTGGATAGATGCGTGGATAGAGAGTTCTACATTTTCATCACTTGGTTATAGAAACAAAATTACAATTAGAGAATTGGCCAAAAAAATGATGTGGAAACCAAAAGTGGAAGTTGACTATTGAAGAACATAAATTTTTTTGGAGATAATAAAGAGTAGAGAGGATCCAGAATACATATATCAGGAGCTATAAATGATTTGAGATTCCTGATTAGATTGAATTTATATTTATTAGCTTTTGAATTTTAATTGATTAGACCTTGAGGAACTTGATACTTTATTCAATTGATTAGTTTAGATTGATTTTATCTATATATTGATTAAGTTTTTTTGGATTGAATAGTTTGGTTTGGATTTTAAAGTATTTATGTACTTCTGGATCAAGATACTTTGTTCAAGTTCAAAAAATTGTGTATACACTTGTGTAATTTTTAGATAAATTAAATCGAATGATATTAGAAATTGATTATCGATTGATTAGGTAAATTGAATTTTAATTTTTATTAGACCTTTCAAACAATACTTTTTTAAATTGATTAGATTAGATTGATTTTAGATCAATTTTAAGGTTGTTTAAAGATTGATTAGTAAATTGATCTTAGATTGAACTCAATTAGATTAATTAGATTTCAAATTACTTTCAAACTTGTACAATTGAATGTTATTAGGTTGAACAGAATTAAAATTGATCTAGATATGGCTTAAGGGTGTGCATAATAGGGCTTAAGGGTGCATAATAGGGATTAAGGGGTAATATTACCTTGATTAATTTATATTGAATAAATTATTTTAAGTTAGATTAATTATATATTGATTCTGGTAATACTAGATTGGTTGTTTAGATTTATTTAAGAAATTGAATAAAAGATCAAGATTACTTAGATTGATTAGGTATGTTAATCTTCTAGATTGAATTTATATTGATTAGGTTTTGAACTATTTTCAAGCACAAGAAAATTCATAATTTACTAGGATTATATACTACATGATTATAAAATATCAATTTAAACATCAATTTTACATATACATATAGATCACAAACATCAATGTGGATACATATTTAAACATCTTGAAACGTAAAATGAAAATCAAACATGTGTATCAATGTAATTGTCTATGTCAACGTAAAACACATGTACGTATCAATGTAAATGTCTATAGATCAATGAAAAACACATGTACATCAATGTAAATATCAATATATCAACATAAACACACATGTATCAATGTAACTATGTGTATCAACATACAAAACACATGCATCAATGTAGATGTCTAGATATCAACATCACAATGTAAATGACTATATCTATCAATGTAAAACATGTATATATATCTCATGTAAAGATAAATGACCACCATCACCACTGTGTCTGGGCATGTGTGGATCCTCGTCCCACTGGACCTGAGTCTATATGTAGACTTACCAATTTAAAATTTTAATTAATATAATGGACCAAGATTTTTTCAAAATGTACATTTAATCTTGAAACAAATAAATTATTTTACCTCTGTTTCCAAATAAATTGGATCAACAGGATCCTCTAAATATCCATATGCAAAGCCCATCCTAGTGTCATGTACCTGGTTCAAATATATATATATATAAATATATATATATATATATGATTGTTATTAAATCTTGAAAAAAAATGGTTTCTTACCTCGTGTAATACATGTCCAATGTCAGATAATTCAGAAGAGTGTAAGGACATTGCATCAAGATCAATGGCCTCATCCATAACAAAATATGAGAATCTAGTGTGAAATCATGAGGTCATAGGTGGCTGTTGTATGGGATCCTGTGTATGTTGTCAAGGTGGTGTAAGATCATCGACACTCTATCATTGAGCTGTAGGATATATCTGGACATCATCCTATCTAGAGGTACCTACCTCTGCATCTCCCCATCTCCAACTACTACACGTGGAGGATATCATCTGTTCTACTCGAATAAATGTAGGAAAATCACGGGGAGGAACCCCATGTGCCATAGAAATGTGCTTGTAAGCTACCAGGAGATCATTGACAAAAATGGAGCTAATGTTGCGTTGACAATCCTTTCATAGTCATGCTATCTCATATGGAGTGCGAAGATCAAATTGGATGTAAGGATCATAAAATAGACTAGAAGGATCATCGTCTATGCTCATCCAGGATCTGAGAATGTACCTACCCACATGATCAGATGACAACTTATCTACCTGAGTCACAATGGTGGAAATACTAGAAAACGTATCTATGCATGCATCCTCATATGCAACCTGTCCATCTCTAGTGTAGGTCTCCAAACCATTTGAAAGAACAAAAGAATTTTGACCCACCAATACCCTCTTACTAGGGGAATTTGGTAATTTAGGTTGTCTACTCTTATCCTGATATCTCCCTTGACCCTGACCAACATGTGGAGGTAAATCTGTGTAATAAACATAATAAACCAAATAGAAATTTGCAAACAATTGTTTGCAGAAATATATGGGCACCTTTTCCTTAAGGCCACATATTATGGGTCACCAACTATCTCAGATATATAAAAGGGGATACTAATTCATCTGTACATTTTGTGACCATGTATACTCTAACCACTCTCCTTTATATGTAATGGGTTCTCTTATGCCCTGCATACCCATCCCTACATTTTGTGGGAAAAATGTTGGGTCCCCCCTTTTTCACTTTTGCTCCTGCCTTGCTTTCTTTATTTCTTTTTTTTTTCCTTCGGGATTTTCTTCTGCGAGGTTTGTTTTTCTTTATGTTTTTGTCTTCTTGTGTCTCCGGGACCTGGTCCTAGAGTTTGGTCTTTCCAGAGCTGGATTGTGGCCTCTGGGATTCTCTTCAACTATGTCTCCTTTCGCAAGGAGGCATAGTTGTACGGGATCCCCAGGGTGGAAGTATAGGGGTCTGCCTATTCCGGAGCCTGCGGAAAAGAACACAACTTGTTTAAACCCTAGCAGTATAAATAGAAATTACCTATCATTTTCACATTTATCGCGATAAAAAAACTAAGGCAATTTACCAGAGCAATTGAGGCAAAACTGAAGCGATTAAGTGTTGATTATCTTGGTGATTAGCAGTGATTAGTAATGTTTAGCAGGTGGTTCACGGTGTTTGTTTGTGGTGTTTAAAGGATAGCTTGTTGTAGGACTTCGATGTTCATCCTTCCCACATCTCTCGCACTCTAGGTAAGCCTTTGGCATTCGATCTCTGGTTTCCATTTTTTCTGGTTCTATTTTGTTTTGGGTTTTGTTTTCTTATAAATCGATCAGATTTCCACAATCCATTGAATTTAGAGTTGAATTTCTGGCTTAGATTGTGTATGTTTTTAGCATCAATGTTTCGGATCACACTCCGTGATCCATCATCATTTTACACTTCCTTATTGCTCTTTGCTCTTATATCATGATGATGGATCACGGAGTGTGATCCGAAACGTTGATGCTAAAAACATACACAATCTAAGCAAGAAATTCAACTCTAAATTTTGTTTTCTTTATGTTTTTCATTTGCTTCTGGTTTTGTTTGGGTTTTTCATTTTTAGTTTTGTCTTTTGGTCACCTCCTGTTGGTGGGTTAGCATTGGTAGAAGGTTGTCCACCCTCTGTGTAGTTGTAATCTAGAGCAGTTTCCTGTGTGTTGTACATGTATGTAGCTATTTTGTATATTATGTAAATGTCTATAAATGGTGTGTATATGTTTTAGCCCTTGGGCCTCTGTATTCTACTATATTTTTTATGTATATCCTTCTGGTATTGTGTCGATCTCACCATTCCCTTGCCCATATTTTCTTGAGTTTGTGAGCTTGCCTTCTCGACAAAATAACACATGGTTCAGACTCGACTCTGTGCTGGTTTGAACCATGGCAGTTTTCTCTCTCCTTCATCAAATCAGTCTTAATGGTGAATTTTTTTTCCCATGCACATATTCAAGTCCAGCCAAGTGGCTTCTACTTCGCGTGCGTTCAGACAGTTGTCAACGTTATCACCATAACTCCTATTTTACTGTATGGCTATGTGACATCCACATCAGCCTAGTATGACTTATCTTCTGGCCATGTCACCCAATGGTTAGTTTCAGACTCCGAATCCTTTTTCCCCATCCAACTCCTATTTCACTTGTATCATATGTGCTAGAATCCCTGGAGCCCCAAATGTTGGTCATTTTCCTCAGTTTTCATTATACGCACATCTTTCCTAGGATTTGACAGACTAACTCTTGCAAGTGCGGATGCGATGGTAAGATCTCTGAGACCCAGAGTGGAATTTTATCTTATTTAAATTCTAACGGTCATCTTGCCTTGTAGGTTGCTAGCATCTAATTCATTAATCATGTCAGAGGCATCCACATCTTCTCCACCCAGAGTCCTGATCTACCCACCATGACATTCATGAGGGCGGCTGTCAGGACTAAGATAGAGAGGGCCTTGGAAAAGCTTCCCTTGACCATGAATTAATTGAAGGAAAACACTATCACAGGATCAAATATTGAGTCTAGTGTTTAGCTGATCACTGACACCAGTGTCAGAATGTGGGCGGAAATGCAAGCCCTGGTAAAAATGATGTACATCCAAAGAATGGCTGGAGACCCATTGGCCATCAATATAGGCAATTTTGGGATTCTAAAGGCGGATTACTTACCTTTTTCTATGCAAGCCCCTGAACTTATTCATACTCTAGCCGCACACTACAATTCATTTGTTTGAGCCGTCATGTTGGCTGCCTCAGTTCTGACAGGGTATCCAAATCCTATGGTGTCTTTGGATGCCACAAATCTTTAGGCCAGTCTGGGAATTCCCCAGTTTTATGACATGGTCATCGTCACCCAGTCCTTGGCCTTGCAGGAATTTTTGGATTTGGAACACATGGCCTGGCAATATTTGAATAACCACTGGCTGAAGAGGCCAAAGAAAGACTCCAAAAGGATGAAGCTGGAAATCCCTTGATGAGAATTCAAGGAAAGCATACAGATGGGGATTATAGCATTATGTAGGATCTTTGGACAACCCCATGCCCAAGAATTCTTGGCATGGATGTACTACTTCTCGCTCGATATCTCTTCCAGTGAGCAATACTTCAATTGGGCCACCGTCATCTAAAATCATGTGGACTCCCAAATCCTCCAGGTCACCTAGACCTCCAAATTCTACATGACGTCCTACGTTCTCTAGGCCCTGGCACAACAACATCTCATCACAAATGGGCTACTCACAACAAGTGTACTCAGGGTCGATCCAGGCCAGAAGGCTCCTTGGGATTATTTCTCACAAAATCAATGGGAGGCTAGTTTCCTCAGCTTCTTCTGAGTAAATGATGCCTTCATTTACTACAATCTCCTTACACCTAATCGGGATGGTATGTACCACCTCTCTAAGGAGGCAATGGATTTGGTCAGAAGCTATGGCCACTATTACATTCAGTTCCAGCAGCATACTTATATTCGGGTGACCAGCTTCTCCGAGAAACCCTATTTGTTGTCCAAGTACTGTGGGAACAAAATAATTCTTTTGGAGTATTGCCGGAAAATTTTGGAACTACACACCCTCTACACGGTGAAGAAAGTAATAAATGTTCCATTCCAAGTCACCTGTGGGAATTACTCGTGTAGTCTGACTGTAGTAAGAGAGGCGAACAGTGAGCTCAAAAGATTGGGCTTAAATGAATTCTATTTGGCGCAAAAGAACTTTGATCCACTAGGAAAAATAGCAACGACACTTCCTCGGATATCACAGCCCCATGCATTTCACATGCAGGATTTTTGGGAAGATTGCCAAGATGATTTTGAAGTTCTGAGCCGACACTTCATCCGGATGACAATGGGGATGATGGAGAGGCTGAAGCTTCAAAAATTCCTAGACAACTTCTCAGACACTGGGTCCACAGTGGACCCACAATACAAACTAAAGGGAGTAGACAAGATGGCTCTCCCTCCAGTGGACTGGAACACCCAGGAAGGTCCAACAATTGAGGATCTCACCCACGATGTGGTCAAATGCAGCCACGCGTATTTTAATAAGGCATACCCAAGAAGCACACGTAAAGCTGGCCCGTTTGTGTGGGGCTCAACTTTCGGGGCCAGAACCTCTTCACAAGGGGAGGATAGAGGAAAAAGGATAATGGGGACCTAGTTGCAAACCCCATCTATGACCCCCATAGTGGAGCAAATGCAAGAGATGGTGGCAATTTCCCAGCAAATGTAAGATAAGTTAATCACGCGGTTGGTCACCCCGATATGTATGACCAGACCTGTCTGTCCTCCCTCTTCCCCTTCATTGGTAGCATTGATGGTCTGAGCAACTGGGACCAGAGCGAAAGAGGAGCGGGAAGCTATGATGGATGCAGGGCCCCCTTTGATAACTGGGAGAAATAAAAAGAAGAACTCTCAACCAAAGGCGGAGCCAGAACATGGGATGCCAAGCATCCAAGAAGTATAGATTCTTTCTTCTGACTCTCCAGAGCTGGACAAAGAACCTAAGAATATCCTAGAGAGCTCCCCTCCCTATGATGAATTTGATGATTTATTTGGGACTGATGAATTTGGGAACTTACAGGGAGATATCGGCAGGGCAGTTGAAGAGATCATTGCCCAAGAAGAAACGGTGCCCCCTATTGAATGGAACATCTTGGAGAAGGAAGCTACCCAAAAATAGGAAACCCAGGTAGAGGCAGTAGAAGAACAAGAATAGGTGAACATCTCTGAAGTCCCAGAGATACAGGTGGAAGGAGCTGCAGAGGATTTGCAAGCATAGGATAAGCAAACGACATCAGTCGGGGGAACCAAACCAACATGATCAATCGTAACCCCAACTGCCATGCTCCAGATGTCGCTTCCAAAAGAAACATTCGGTGAGGTAATCATAGCAGCCCAAACATTGAATCTTAGTCCGATACCTCCACCACCTCCAGAGAATGCACCAATTGAAGAAGACATTCCAATAGAGAAGGGTAATTAAGAACAACAGCAGGGTGGGAAATAGAACCCCAAGGAAATGGATTTTGATCCCAACAATGCTAAGGGTGCAGACGCTGGGGTAGACAATACAAGCACTATGGAGACAAATCTTTCCAGCGGGTCTGAAGACATAGGAAAGGAGTCAGGGATGGCTCACAACACCGGGGAGACACAACAAAATCCTAGAGGGGAAGAACAGGGATAGACACTGGTAGAAAATCCACCACAATTTCCATAATGGTTGGTAGAGTCCCAGAAGAGGAAGGCCCCAGCAACACCCAAGGCCCATCTCTCATTGGCAGAGATGATGGCCCAAATGCAGAATCCTCCCAAGGCCAAAAAGGCTCAGACAATCCATACTCTTTGGATTGGGCCGAGCGGAGATACTGTTGTGGTGATCACAACACCTTCCCTGGATGCAAATGAAGCCATGCTAAGGCTGATTAATACTCTATCACCAAAGTATCACTGGGGAAGAGAGGAAAACAAGGTGAGATAGACCTGTTGAAAGAAGCGACCAAGGCGGTGGAGGCTCGCTATGAAAAGGAGGCCCAAAAATTTAGGGAAGAAAAAGAAAACAATGTAAACCTCATGGGCTGCTAACAGAGCTTGCACAGCCTATTACTGCCATTCCCCTGGACGTCTCCACATCTGGGGCACCACTCCCTCAGGGTGACATAGATTCACTAAGGGCAATGAAAAGAAAGGCCCAGGCAGTTGATGAGTGGGTTATAGAGTAGCTGGGAAATGTCTAGCGTTTCTTAGTATCCACACTCCCAAACTTATATGTATCCAACAATGTCCTACATTAGGTCAAAACTACTATCTCCATCTGGGAGGGAGATATTGAATACTATGAAGCATGGAAGGCTGAGTTGGAAGAACTCATCAGTATCGGAGAAGAAGTTGTCTTCGAGGCCAAAATTTTGGGAGAGGAGTCTTTTGACTTTGTCCAGACCCAGCACTCCAGAATTGACCTCACATTGGGGGTAATCAAGCAACTGGTAGGGACCTTGTGCGACAAAGCCCAAGAAGTTCAATATTCTTTCAATTTGTACAATTCATTTATCTTGAAGGTCTCCGGGACTGATCCCTTTAGCACTGAAACATGCACTCCGGAGGAATATTTTGTGGGAAAGTTTGACAAGCTGATGGAGTCTCGGTATGGATCCTTAGAGGGGATAGATGGAGAAAAAATGATGTGGATAACTTGCATGGTGCTCAAATATCACGACGCGGCAAAGATGGCTGCAAAATTCAAGGCAAATGTTCCAGATCTAGGCGAGCAGGTAGATATGGCCAAGTACCACTGGGCCGGCCTTAGGGACATCGATGAAGATGGGATCTCCTAGCTCCTACAGACCTTCAATGATACCAAGGAACAATAAAATTCTCTAGGTTTAGGAGATGATTATCAGGAGATGTATTTTGTATTTATTCATTGTTCAGGGAGCCTAAGCTCCCAGATCCTAGAGTTCTGGATCCCACAATTTTGTATTCTTTCAGCGAACAGTGTCTCGGTTCTTAGAGCTGACTGGTCACTATCAGATAGTTAATGAAAGTGTTAGAAAGCAGGTAACCACAACAAGGCACGTCGGCTCAACAAGAGGGTTCTGACAGGTGGTTTCCCCAAGGCGCTACCCCAAAGTAACACCTAGCGCATCACAGACAGTGAGCCACTCTTCCATTTATGAGGCATGTAGCCTCGATCCCCAGGGGATCAGATTTCTTCTTCTCTCCTTATGGTTCCTTTCTCTAGGCTGATTCTTCCACTCGACCTTTCTTGTCTCATTCTTTTGACTTGTTAGACCTTTTCTATCTTGAGGTCTTTTGTAACATGGCGCAGGTAGTACCGGAAACCGGAAATAGTATTATATTATTTAGAGTAAAATAAGTTAGGTTAGTTTTAGGTCAAAACTTGTGTATAAATAATAAGTCTGACCTCATTCCAAGGGTCGGCAAAATTGATTATTTTGCAGTCCATAGCTAATAGAATTTTAGTTTTATCAATTCTTAGCTGCAGAGCTCAATGCTCCTTAGTTTTTTAGAAGTTTTCAGTAGTTAAATGCTCCCCTGGAGCCACCATTATTGTACACACCAGTGCTTGCTGGAAACATATTAATAAAGAAGGAAGGGTTCTATCAATGATGTTGTTAGCATTCTGATATCTAGATTAACGATATTTTGTGTTGTATGTTCTTTATGTCCCTTGCTCTGATATTTTAAGTAGATTAACAACCTTTTTTCCCTCACTATTGATTAAACATGAACTGACGGTTCTGTATTTCTTTGGTATTTAGTGTAGCATGTTAGAGCTTGGTTGATGTTTTGAATGTTTGGCATAACTATAGGTAGATGACATATTTCTAACCCTTCAATATCTTTTGAAGTTTATTTGGTAAAGATACTGAATGCTTGTAGGAAACCTTTCTTACTTAAATCCCTGGAGAGGACGAACAAAATAGTCACGTTCCCAACTAAGCTCCCGCATTGTTGAGACCCGACTCTCAGATTCTTGAAGGCTTGGGGAATCTCATTTCCCCAGACAACCTTTACAGGTGAAGTTGGCTGATACCCCGGTACCCGGTGACAACTTACATCTGTTAGCGGACCCAGTCACAAAGTCCCATCAATAGGTTCAAACATGTTCTTAACTTGAGTAACATAAACATCTAAATCAACTGTCCTCCAACCCACAGTACCTGTGATAGTGCAAACAAGGCTAGGTAAAAGTACAAAGTTGTGTCACACTTGAGGACCATTCTCATAGTTCCGGCCGAAATTGTTTCGGCCGAAATGTTTTCAGCCATACATATGTGGCACAAACGTGGCACCATGTGGCGTCAATGTGGCAAATGTGTTTCGGCTGAAACTAGTTCGGCCGGACCAGTTTCGGCCAAAAACTAATGAGTAAATATAAGCCAACTATGTTCTATCAATGAAGAATTGGCACATATTTATATTGGGGGGTTCGACCAGAATTGGTTCGACCGAACCAGTTCTGGCCGAAACTGTCTGTGTGGCATCCTATGTGGCAGCCAAATAGGCAAAAATTTCAAAATTATAGAACTTCTCACTTAGACAACTGATATCTTCATCAAAATCAACCATTTTAAAAATCTAAATATACCCTTTTGTAGAGCTCAGAGTCTAGATTATGGTAATATAATTTTTATTGTGTTTTGATTACATATAATATATTATAATTTGAAAAAACTCCAAGTAG
>MU223759.1:287184-319947 GCA_018584345.1 Thuja plicata
AATAATGAGGTAAAAGAAACATTCCTTTTACCTCCATTTATGCCATTTTCTTACGTAAAGATTGGGTTCTTAATTGAAAAACATTGCAGAACATTTGTCTGGCTATACCTATCATTAACCTTTCCCTTAAAACAGGCTACTATTTTGATAATATGCAATCACTTAACATGAAAGGATGTTCACCGTAGCTATCGGTGTAGTTGTCGTCTACCTGACCTACTAGCATCCGTAGAGACTTCGGAATTTGTGGCACAGGAGCCTCCATCGTCCCTTCCAGCATCTTCACTACTTCACTCATGCTCAGCCTCTCGCTCTCATCCTCTTGAATGCACAGCCCACCTACGAACACAACTCTTCTAACTTCTTCCATGTTGGCCTTGCTCGCTATTCTGGCATCCACAACACCTATTATGTTTCCTCTCTCAATTTGAGATGAAGCCCAGGTAGGAAAGTACATCCTGCTCTTCTCAACACTCATGTCCAGATTTCTTCGGCCAGATATAATTTCAAACAACGTCATGCCAAAACTATATACGTCTGCCTTGGGAGTGATAGGAAGGCCCGAGATCCATTCCGGAGCCACATACCCACGAGTTCCTCTTGTGGTTGTCAATACGCGGCCGAAATCTCTGCCTACCAGCTTCGCTAACCCAAAATCTCCCACCTTTGGACTGAAGTCGCCATCTAGGAGAATGTTTTCAGGCTTGACATCGCAGTGAATGATACGATCCCTGCACTCCTCATGCATATAAACTAATCCTCGTGCTGTGCCCACTGCGATCCCAAACCGGGTCTTCCAGTCTAACACCTTCTCCGCGTCTTCTGACTCTGTGAAGAGGAAGGAGTTTAGCGAGCCGTTGGGCATGTAGGCGTACACCAGTAACCTTCGTGAATGCTCTACATAGAATCCCCACAGCCTGACCAAATTCACATGTTGTATTCTGCCAGTGGTAATAATTTCAGCACGGAATTGCTTTTCTGCTTGCGTGGAACCCTCTAATCTTTTAACCGCAACAAGAGTCTTGTCTGGCAGAGTTCCTTTGAACACGGAACCAAACGCTCCGCTGCCCAGCTTATGTTTGAAATTCTCCGTTGCAATTCGCAGCTCTTTGTAACTGAACTTTTTTAGCGAAATTGGCACCTCTTCCACGTTTCTCTTCAAGAATCTTTGCCGATTCCACAGAATAAATGCGGCCAACAAGAGAGCTAAAACAACACAAACAGCAACGGCTGCAGAAAGTGCTACAGTAAATGCGGGGCCTTTGATCCTTCATGCTGATGTCAATTGCCGCGTCTCAGAAGCAGCCAGCCTAACAAAGACGGATTGGCCCTCCGACGAGACGTGCATCCCAAATAAATCTGCCAGCCACAATCTACAGGCTGGTGGATCAGAATTTCCAAAAGCATAGGCTGTGCAGGAACAATTGTTGAGACAAGTAGTCCGGCAGCCTTGCTGTGATGGCTCGTTGTATAAAACAGCTTCTTTCTCGGGCAAGTATTGGTTCTTGGCTTCCAAAAAGCCGTCGATTGTTCCCCTTGCGACAGAGCATTGCAGAGGTCTCTGCCGAGCGCACCCGGTTGACCACCAACCTTGAGAGTCGTGCTTGGGCATGAAGCCCTGCACACAACTACACACATCATTAGCATTGCACAGTCCATATGCTCCGCAGATTTCATAGTCACTACATTGACCTCGGTGTGTCGACCACCTCAAACTCCATCTACCATCATCCATCTAGAAGTAAAGTTCAAATTCGTCGTTCTCATTTAACAGGAACCTCCCCGTGACCATATGATCTATCGGATTTAGGCCAAAATTAATGTATACTCTTGAAGGAGAAAGTGTCACACAGGACGCTTGAATTTTCTTTTGTCCTTCCAATTCTAAAACCTTAGAAAAATCATTGTGTCCTATGCATTCTCCACTGGCCCAATATAGAATGGTGTTGTTAAAGAACATCATCATCTGCGTCTTTCCTAGAGACAAGTCCATTCTAAAAGAGAAGAGCCCGCTTGCAGGGTCAGAAGAACTCTTCCAGGAAGTTAGCTCCATGCCTTTCCACATCTTCATGCCAGGCAACCATGTGTCTGTCGGATGCGCGAAACTCTCCCAAACAATCAGAGACTCGCTGTGGGAGTCCAGCATAATGAAATTACCGGAGTCCATTATCACAGCTACTGATCCTTTTTCACCAATATCAGTCCACCAAACTGACCGGCCCTTGCTATCTAACAATTTGAACTGACCTTCTGTCGAAAACTTCAGAACACCGGGCATGTCTATGAGAGGATTATCTCTGTTAGCCACCCAAGCTATGGCTTTCTGAGAGATTGGGGCATACCAGATGCCAATATACCAGTTATTCGTTCCTGTGGGACTGAAAAATCCCAATGCAAACGTGCCATTGCTGGAAACTAGAGTCTTATTTCCAATAAGCGAAGCCCCCAATCGAAGCGTATCTGCGCCATTTACTGCTATTGCACTGCAATAATTCGCTGCAATAATGAGAGTAATTGCTAGTAACAAATTTTTCTTAGCCATTTCAATAATCATGGAGTTTGTAACTTTGAATTTAAAGAGCGCAATGAACGACATGGCCGAAGCGGTGCAGTCAAAACCGCCTAAATGAATCCAGAAATTTGACTTTAAAGAGATTAGGATACCGCGGCCGCACAAGTATTCTACATCATATATTTTCATGAATAGCTTTATCGGTCATTATATTCCGAATAAAACAAAAGATAATTGACGGTGGGTATAAGTTTTCCCCAGTCCGCTCCAAAAAAGATAATTTAAATTTTCATTTGATAGTGATAGTGTTGAATATACATATACAGTTATTTTGAAGTAAAAAATTTATTTTCATACTAATTTATTTTGACAATGATAATTATTGTATAATAATAATTAAAATGTAATTAAATAAAATAAAATTTTACATTCAATTTAGAAAAAAAAGGATAAAGGAAAATTTTGCTCCATATATCATTTGTTTTTAACTTAAAAAATAGAGAAAAAGATTAAAAATTTACAAATATTTGAAATAGAAAATTAAATAAAGATTATAAAATTTTTGTTTACAATTAAATTTTATATATTCCTTCTTAAAATTATTAGATAAAATTAAACTCATCAATTGTATTATTATTTTTAATCATTAAATAAATTATAATTATAATATTTAATTACAAACTAGAGAGACCTTCAAATAATTTATAAATATTTTGGAATTACTTCAAATTTACTAATGAAACTATTAACACATTTTTTAAATTTATCTCTTAAAATAGAAAAATGCAATAAAATATTAACTATTTTTTAACGTTATCAAATTAGGTTTCACGATAAAAAATAATAGTAAAATCATTCTTATAACCTTCAACAACTATGAAAGTCAAAATATGAGAAGTAATACATACTTTGGAAAGTCGCCGCACTTAGCGTGTGAGTACGGAGAAACAAATTAAAAATTATTTGACAGCGTAGAAATTACTGTATTCTTTCGTGACTCCGCGTTGTTTGTGTATGGGGAATCAAATAAAGCAAAGATTTGACAGCGCATCGAACTGCACTACCTTCTGTCGGCATTCACGCGTTCGTTCCAATTAGTCACGATAACTTGTGTAAGTACAGTCTTGTCTAAATGTGTATTAAGTGATATTCTTTTGTGCCGAGATTCCAGATCTGCGAAACGTCTACTTAATTAGATTTATAGTCAACTTTATGTCGAAGTGTCTGTTTTCGGTGAATAATCTCTTAGATTATAGTACAGTTCTTTAATATATTTTAAAGACAAATTATCTTATATTTTATTATTTTTTCATAAACTATAATGAAAATTAAATATATATGTATTATGAAAACAAAAACAATTTTACTAAAAATTACCTCCTCATAGTTTTTTTTATAGGTTTTATTTTTAATTTATAAATTATTTTCTTATTAAATCTATAAGTTGTAGACATTAGGTTAATACTTATTAAAGTTGAATTATTCTACAATATTTTAAAGTGTATTATAAGTTATACTAATGTATCAAATTGTTATCTTTTTATTTTTAATTTATAAATTAGTTTTCATGTTAAATCTATAAGTTGTAGACATTAGGTTAAATACTTATTAAAGTTAAATTATTCTAGAATATTTTAAAGTGTATTATAAGTTATATTAATATATCAAACTGTTACCTTTGTATATATTTCAATCTAGATGTAAATAAATCTTATGTCATTTTTGTATGATTATATAATACTTATAACTTTCTAGAACATCTTTATTATTAGAATTTATATATGGAGGCAACCATAAAGAGTTTAGTCAATATTGTGATGTAATGAACAAAATTTGAAAAGCAAATAATTTTTTTGGTCGATATAAAATACAAATAAAAATATGTAGAAAAGAAAGCTTATTTGAACCAGGAAGAGGGAGCTAAAATCTAGTCATTTTTTAAGTACCAAATTGTAATATTATTATTCAAGCTAAATCATGGAAAATCCCCAATCCAATTATTTACAATGCAACACGGTGGTCAAAATTACATTATCATAACTTTCAATCGATCATATTTTATTTACTAACCATAAATTCTATTGTAATAGTTTTTTAAATGTTATATCACTACTATAAAACTATTTGAAACTTAATTTCTATATTACTATTTGTGGATACCTAAATCTAATTAACCTAATTCAATCATGTTTAGTGCCTTCTGGGACATATCAGCTAAGTAATTAAGCATTACCTAATTGACCTATGTCATCCCCTAGCCCTAATTAATTCAATTAATTGGCTATAGTCCTTATTTATTATTAAAAGCAACCAATATCTCAATAATTAATTAAAACCCTATTCCCCTATTATTGAATAAATATATTATTTATGTAACTCAATTCATTAATATTCTCTTTAACCCCTAACCTAACCTATCTCAACCACCTAACTCAGAGTTCAAGCTAATCCTAACCTCTTCACCCATGCTAATCCTAATTCTAATCCTAATCCTATCCTAAACTCTCCCTAATGATGTCACATTCTTAATATTTGGATTAGAAATTCAATCCCTTCCCCAAAGTCCACTTTTTCAAGCTCTATCTTATCCCCTCACCCATGCCTCATTAATGTCTCATTAATGCTTCTTACACCCCTCATTAAAGGCTCTTACACTCTCATTAATAGTCTTATCTCCTAAAGTCTCCTCTCGTCCCCTTGGCTCACTTCCCTAAATCGTCACATTCCTCCCTCTTTTCAACCCAATCATATTGTGATACTTGTCATCATATGATGCACCTGAAGAAGCACAATTCATGTTCTCTCTTCTAGGTGCATCTGGACCTCTCTTTAGGATTGTATCTCGACCCTTGATTCCTCACCCATTTTCTATAAAAGAAATCTCATTCCTTCACAATTTCATCCAACTTTCATGCATTGTTATAATGCTAGTTTTTGAGAGCAAATTAGAAATCCAATTCCAAAGTAGAGTTATAATGTGAGTTTGAAGAACCTCTCTTGAAGCTTGAAGCATATCAAATCTGGAGCACACATCCATAAGAATAGACAAATCAATAGATCAAAAAGGAGTTTGGATTCTGTTTTAGGGAGGTTTGCACTCCTTATGCTTTTATTGTTTTTAGGCTTTCTTTTCAGTCCAATCATGTATGTAGTTTAAATTATTAGTTGTAGAGTGTTTTAATTCATTATTATGCTCCTTTACACCTAATTTTCATAGCTCACATTTTGGCATGCCCGCTGGGACCCACATCATGGGTTGATTTTACGAACAATAATGATTTCTCTGAGTTTTTGAGTTCGTAGTATTTTCAGGTTTAAAGGCATCTTAGCTTAAAACAGACTCCGCCTAATTTTTTTATCGATGAGAGGGTTGAGGCTAATCCTTATCATCACGTTGACCTTTTTAAGGGTAGTATCGCTAACTTTGACTGAAATCATGTACAGTTGACTTTTGGTCAACCATGGTCAAACTTCCTCCGTTTATTCCAATTTTTGAACCAGGTGTTCCCTGTACCACTTGGAACCTAGGTTTTCAATTTTACGTGTTTCGGGGACGATTTACTTTTTGGTCAACTTTGGTTGACTTTTTTGGTCATCTATCTCAATTTGTGTGGATGAGCCTTTTTGGTCAACTCTTGTTGACTTTTTGGGTCTACTATCTTAGTTGAATTTTTTGGTCAACTATCTCTGTTTGCGTTCGGTTCATGGAAATGCTCATAACTTTTTCATATGAGCTCCGTTTTTAATGATTCAAAAGGCATCAGAAAGCTGATTCGGAGGGATATCCAGATTTGTAGACTAATTTGTTAGATTCCTCATCAAATAGATCAGGTGAAATGTTCAAATTCCCCCTTTCATTTTTGTACTAATTTAATCAAACAAACTCAATCTCAAATCCACAAAGAATTTAACCAAGCTATCAAATATCTCTTTTTGGGTTTAAAATAGAACAAACTATCAACATTCTCATTTTGGGTTTTAAGATTGAACAAGGAAAATATCACATCTCTTTTTGGATCTAAAATTGAATAAGGAAAATCTCACATCTCTTTTTGTATCTAAAATTGAACAAGCAAACTCGCACATTTTTTTTAATATTGGGTTTCTAACAATTGAACAACAGAAATCACATCTTTTTTATTTCAAGTGCACTAAAATCATACAAACTCAATCTCGAAGGCACAAAGAATTGAACCAAGCAATCACACATTCATATTTTTGGGTTTTAAAATTGAAAAATGCAATCGAACATCTAGTTAGGGTTTTAATAACTGAACAAGCAAAATTGAATATCTCCTTTTGGGTCTTAAAACTGAACAACTCATGCAAAATCAATCTTGAATGCAAAAAGGGTTAAACATCTTTGTTTCAGCTTTGAAATTTGATGCAACAATCCACACTTCAATTTTTGGGCTTTTAAAATTGAACAATGTCTCTCGCATCGCTTTTGATTACACAATTCATTTTGATGAAACAACACTTTGAATTTGGGTTTTAAAAACTCAATCAAACATTAGCTTGAATGCATAAACAAGAATTGAACAAGGTAAAGTAAATTTCCATTTGGTTCTTATAAAAAGAACAAACTTGCGAGTTTATTTTTGCACAATCAAACATTCCTTAACTTTTCAAATGAATTAACCATGTGTTTGGCATCATTGGTACACTTGCACAAAATCTGTAGAGCGCAACCTCACTTCATGCACTATCCTCTCCCATTGGCTTTCGTGGTCGTTGGTGCAAGAGAAAGGCGATTGTGACCGTTTGATCTTTTTTAAATCTATTTAGAGGGGCCTGTCTAGAAGAAGGACGAGTCCTTATGGAGAATGACCTCAAACCAGAAAATCGTTCAGCCGATATAGAAATAAGGTGGACTTAAAGGTCTATCTATATCCCTTCAAGCTTGGGTGGGTCATTTTCAATGGTATTCCATACTGAGTGAATATCCTCAACATATTGTCATGGTTGAACTAGGATCTTAAGTGAGTCATGTCGTACAAACCGGTTTTGGGGACACCACAAAAATACTAGCAACTCATAAATCTAGCAACCTACCTGATTCATTCCCAAACGATTGATAATAACCTAGCCAAGGAAGATAGTAACTTTCCTGAGAAATTTGCACATTCATGCCACTCTGAGTGTTTGGAGTTGGATAATACGACATCATGGAGCCTCGTGCTTGATGGTTGTCATATTTTTATTAGCTCTTGTGTGTGTGCCTACGTATGTAGACAAAGGTTTTCAAGCTCACCACATCCTTAAGGTAGAAAGTATTTGTATGTGTCTTCAGTGTTACAAACCTTGTGCAAACCAGTTCTTAAACATACACAATCTGAAAGTTTTGAAGTCATTTTTCCAAAGAGATCAACATCTGTATGCTTCTTGTAAGGTTGCTTTGCCTCTTGCAAGATTTTTTTCTCCAAATCCACAAGATCATCATTTATTATGAAAACATTCCAAGGCAACACTTTTTGTATTCAATGCCTCATCCTAAACATTATCAAAATGAGCTCATTTCTATTTGCTTCAAGCACAAGAAATTCAGGTCCTCCATTTCTCCCCATATCCTAGGCTAGCATAGTCATCTTTTCCATTTCCCATCATCTTTCCATCTTCTTCAGTGTCAGTCCTTCTTCCTAATCTAAGCTTGAGTCTTCCATCCATCTTCCCTCATTTCTCCCTATCCAACTCATCTTCAAAGAGTCATTTTACAAATCTATTATGATGAGTTTGGTTGTCATATCTCCTCCTTGTCTTTATCCTATTCCAGTGATTATGAGAGTCTTGTTGATCATGATGCATATTTTGAAAATGTTAGCAAGATTTCTTCAAAAACCATCCAAACCCCAGTCATTCCTGCATCCTACTCCATCATGTATTTATCATATTCCAATGATGATGAGAGTCTTGTTGATCATGATCCATACTTTGAAAACCTTAGCAAGCTCGCCTCAACATTCTATTCCAGTGATGATGAGCATCTTTTTGATCATCATGCGTACATGGAAATCCTTAACACACTTTCTCCCAGCATCCCCCAAACTTGATCCATTCCTCCACACTACCCCATCACGTCTCTTTTCATTCCCAATCACACTCCTTATTGTACCTATCGTAAGGGAAATCCTTCTTATCCTCCATCCACATATCCTTCTTATACATTCATGTCTCCATCTTATCCCATGGACATATCCCCAACTCCATCTTTCCACAAAAAAACTACTAGCTTCATCCCTAATCCCAATCCACCATCTCTTTATCTTCCAACCCATGTTCAAATCCCTAATCCCAGTTCTCCATTTCCTCCAAACCATCACCATGATCCCCATCCTATTGCTAATGTACCATCCACTCTATCCTAACCATATATCCCATCTTATCCCAATCTACCATCTCCAATTCCTACCTAGATTAACACATATTCCATCGCCCAATCCATTCCTCCTCTCCCATTAGTTAGTCAATCTTGTTCGCAAGTCACACCCATGTCTACCTATGTGAACTCTCTTGTCATAACATCTTCCCACCATCTGATATGTATGTCTCCAAGGAGTTTCACAAGGAAGCCATCACAAAATCCATCTCTTGCAGTTGATGAGTCACATTATATCACTCCCCCATGGGAAAACACTAGTGATGAAGCCCTTCTATCTCATGCACCCTTAATTCTTCTTCCATCTCCCATACCTATTATTTCACTTCCAGATCTCATACTTTTTTATCCTTTTCCATCTCCTACACCCATCATTCCTTTTCCATCTCCCACACCTATTATTTCCCTTCTAGATCTCATAATTTTTTATCATCTTCCATCTCCTAGCACCATTGAAGTACCCCCATCTGTTAAATTCATTCAATCTTCATCCCCATATTCTCCTCCTAACACTATCCACACCCCATCCCATGAACCTCATGCATCCAACATTTTCCCCTCTATTACAGAATTACCCATCCCTTCATCCAACCCATTTGAAGAATCTCCCATTTATTCATCCAACCCATTTGTAAAATCCATCCATCCATGCAACCCATTTGAAGAATCCATCCATATATCCCTATCGCACCACCCACATCAATCCAATCATGTTAAGACCTTTTCTAAGACCCTGTTCAAGTATCCATTGACTTTACTGAAGATTGTATCATTCCCTCCACTCCATATCAAGATCCTGACATCCCAATCCATCCATTGCATAATCCATCTACTCCAACTCTAAATCCATTACCCCATCCGAGTCAAGATCCAAGCATCATTTCCCCTCCCCTTCATCCTCCTTTATCCCCTCTAATTCCAACTACCCCACCACTATTACTCCATCACCTTGGTCCACTCACATTCATCTGCGATGGTCTGCTTAAAATAGAAGAAATTAGTTACATCTGCACCATTTTCCATCCACCTGATAATGGACTCACATATTGTTCCTTCACTGAAAAGTATCCTACCTTGACTCAAATTCTAAAAAAATGGAATTATCAAGGTAAAGGCACATGCATAAATGAGCAAGGTACCCTGGAACACATTCAGGTTAAAAGACATCCATGATCTTATGGTATTGGTTATACCCATAGAGACCCTTCTTCCAAAACTGTTGGTACAACTAATGCAAACTTCAAGAGTGCTTTCAAACCCTCGATCGCATCTTCCTATCGTCCCTCTAAAGCATATAATGCCATCCCCCCTCCTCCATCATTGCAACCCGAGACAACCTACCATATTCCACGTTCAACATCTCAATCCATTTTGGGCCCCTATGTCCCAAAATCTCATCCTTCATCTTATCCCACTCCTTCCTTTATCGATCAATCCCATATAAAAAATCCCACCACTTACATTCCCAATCAGGATCAACAAAGGCACATACCCATGTATCCCATCCAGCATCCTACCTCCACCACTCCATCCATATTTCCTCCATCTCATGCAAGTTCACATATCTCTTCCAATGCTACTCACTGTAATTTGGATGCCAAATCACCAATGCATAAAGCTACAGATCCACAATCCAAACATTTTCATGTCCACTTCAAGCGAAATGCTCCAGTAAAATAAAATCCAATAAAAGAATGCACTAAATCCCATAGGCCACAAAATCCCACCAAAGAAAAATAAAAAACTACGTGGATCCCAAAGAAAAAAGATAACATGCATCTAAAAGAAAAACCATTGTGGTATTCAAGGTTACTAATCCTCTATCTGAGCATTCCTCTCCTCCATCTTCAAAATCTATTTTGGGTCCTTATATCCCACCACTTCCTACCATGATTCCTACAGCGCGTCCACCGGTACCATCCACTTCACATTCACTCTTCCCACATCCCTCGCAGCATGCGCCAATGTTGATCCTGACAGCATCCTGCTGTCCCACTCAATTTCCATCATTTTATCCGAATACTTCCAAACTATCATATATACTATCCCACATATATTCCCCCGCATAACTATCTCATACTTACATTTTCCTAAGTCACTAATCCCACATAAAGTTTTACCAACATATCGTGATCAACACCAAAAGCAGAAAAAGAAAAAAAATAAATAAAAAGAAAGAGAAATCGATTCGTCCACTAGTGAAAATTTGGCAAACAAGAGTCTTGGACAAGTACCTTGATGAAAACCTAGTAAGAAAGCATCATGTGTAGTTCCCCCATCCAATTTCTCTTCACGTGCTTGGGGGTAGTTCCTTCTGGCCACCATCCATCTACAATCCATATCATGTCTTGTCCTTTTCACTTCCTCCACCCTCCTTTGGATCTTGATGAGAAATATATAGGTCACAATATCTACATGCTTTTGGACAACTCTTGACATCCATCTCCGATCTCCTATCTTTATCTACCTATCCTTTTATCCACCCATCCTTCCTTCCATCTATCTTCCTGCATTATCTTCCTCCCTTATTCACCCTTCGTCCTATCTTTCATTCAACTCTGTCATCCTCTTGTTATCCTCTCTTCCATCCTATCGTACCCCCTCCTAATTATTCCTCACATGCATGACCTATCCTAAGTGGGCTCATTCTATTCCTTTGTGACTTTGTCCTTGGAGACCTTCTTGTATCCACCTGTCATTTCCCAAACCTCCTCTCCTATCCACAATCCTTTAGCTATCCATCCATTCCTCTACTAAAATCCTTCCATCTTGTGCTTCCCTCTCTGTATTCCCCAACGTCTCCTCCATCTTCCAATTCCTTCTTTCATATATCACATCACTTGTTTCTTCCATTGTCATTGGTATCTCTCTCTAGGCTATCCTCATGCACCCAATGCCACCTATTCCAATCCTAATTTTCTTCGTGGCCTACCATCACATGCATATCCTATCCACATCCTCTAGCTATCCCAAGTCAAACAACAATCAGCCCATCCAAGCACACCTTTAGCCTTGCTGCAAGCTTTGATCACAATCCACTCATTATCATTGGGATGCATCCTTCCCAATCCTTGTGTTTTATTTGGGATTACATTGTTCCCACATCTAGAGAAGCCCATCCACCATTTCCTCTATCTTGGCATTTTGGCTCAACCGGGGAAACATCATGCATATCTACCTCATCTCATCCATACTCTCTGAGCTTCCTGTGATTTTCATCTGTACATATCTTGTCCATGTCAGTCTAGTCTTGAGTCCGGTCTCACTTTTATATATCTCACATCCTTGGTCAATCTCATTGCTGAATGTGATCCAGTTTCAGATCTTGAATCCTATGCTTCAACCAGTTTCTTATGACAAAATCTTGTTTCAATAATTTGATCATCATCACATCTTTGGCCAATCAGATTCACACTTGACATCTCCATGGAAATGAGTCCTTGAGGATGTATCCTTCCTCTTGTTGACCTACATCTACATCATCATCATCACTAGATTATTGTAGGATGTATCCTTCCTCTTGACCTAGTCTTATTCCAATCATCATCCCATATCATTGATCTCTCTGGAAAAAGGCTTCTTATTATTGAATTTTTGATCTTGAAATTTGATTTTGGTTCTTAGTTATTATTCCTAATTCTCTCGGTTGTTCTCCTCCTCAAAGTTTCCATGATTCTTTATATCATGGTATGTTGTGAATGGATGCACCTAGGATACAAAACTTGATCTTTTTGTTTATGCTTGAGAGTCAGTCGGATATGACTGTTTCATGTATGTAATTCATTTGGGATTGCATGCTACACTTGGGAAGTGTCATTTAGTTTTGGGCTTTTCGAACATCATTTCCACCATGGCTCTTCTGGGACTCATGCATGATGCTGGGGCAACCCCTGTGTGTCTTTTGTGTTAGTCCTCTGCAACATCGGTGACAAGGCCTCATGTTCCTAGTAACGTTGGCATGGTCTCTATTGTTGCTATATCAAAATAAGTGCTCAACTACATAGCGGTATTCCATCCCTGAATACCCCTCGCTCAACCTTCAAGAAAAATCCTCCCCCCCCATCAACTCCCCAACAAAGCCATCCCTTTTACTCCAATCAAATCCCATCTCAAACCTAACCCTTCATCCTTGATGCAAATATAACTATCACATCTGACATTTTTCTATCCCGCCCTTCCTTTTTCTTCTATCTTGTCTCTCCTAGCCATCTCTTTTCAAGATGCCACCAGGGCTTAGACTTTTCACCCTATCGCCCTCTTGAGGGGGCATCACCCTAGTCAAATTCTATTCTAATTCTATCCTAATCGTCACTCTGGGGCAATTTTTTTGCATACGTCCACATCTTCGCGTCGTGTATTATTTATAAATGTCTTTGAAATAGCATTGTTCTAACACTATGTCAAAGAGGGGTAAAATATATACACCTAAATCTGATTAACCTAATTCAATCATATTTAGTGCCTTCTGGGACATATCATCTAAGTAATTAAGCATTACCTAATTGACCTATGTCATCCCCTAGCCTTAATTAATTCAGTTAATTGGCTATAGTCCTAATTTATTTTTAAAAGCAACCAATAGCTTAATAATTAATTAAAACCCTATTCCCCTATTATTGAATGAATATGTTATTTATCTAATTCAACTCATTAATATTCCCTTTAACCCCTAACCTAACCTATCTCAACCACCTAACTTAGCGTTCAAACTAATCCCAACCTCTTCACCCATGCTAGTTCTAATCCTAATCCTAATCTTATCCTAAACTCTCCCTAATGATGTCACATTCCTAATCTTTGGATTATGAATTCAATCCCTTCCCCAAAGTCAACTTTCTCAAGCTCTATCTTATCCCCTCACCCATGCCTCATTAATGCCTCATTAATGGTTCTCACAGCCCTCATTAAAGGTTCTTACACCCTCATGAATAGCATTATCTCCTAAAGTCTCCTCTCATCCCCTTGGCTCACTTCCCTAAATGGTCACATTCCTCCCTCTTTTCAAACCAATCATATTGTGACATTTTTCATCATATGATGCACCTAAACAAGCATAATCCATGTGCTCTCTTCTAGGTGCATCTGGACCTCTCCTTAGGATTTCATCCTGACACTTGATTCCTCACCCATTTTCTATAAAAGAAACCTCATTCCTTCACAATTTCATCCACCTTTCATGCATTGTTATAATGCTAGTTTTTGAGAGCAAATCAGAAATCCAATTCCAAAGAAAAGTTATAATGTCAGTTTGAAGAACCCCTCTCGAAGCTTGAAGTATACCAAATCTGGAACACACATCCATAAGCACGGGCAAATCAAAAGATCAAAAAGGAGCTTGGATTCTATTTTAGGGAGGTTTTCACTCCTTATGCTTTTATTGTTTTTAGGCTTTCTTTTCAGTCCAATCATGTATGTAGTTTAGATTATTAGTTGTAGAGTGTTTTAATTTGTTATTATGCTCTTTTACACCTAATTTTCATAGCTCACACTATTATCCTAAACTAAATCATAAATACAATAAAATAATATTAAAACTTATCAAATTAATCTTATATTTGAAAAATTATGTAAAGATAATATTTTTGAAAAATTATTATAAAACCCTCAATTTATTTTGAAAATATAAAAATTATTAAAAAAAATTATACATTTTAAGAGTAATTATAATAAATAAGAAAAACAATATAGTATAATTTAAATTTAAAATAAAAAACATCAAAATAACAATGGACTATCGCTCTGCTCTGTTACGAAAAATCTGATTAAATTCGAGGATATTCAATCAAGATAAAAGTGAAGGAAAAATGCATTTGCAGTGACTGATATATCTACCTATGTTCGTCGAAGGAGCAAATAGAATACCCCTCGGAGGCTATCATTTGAAAGCAGTAAAAAATTAGGGCACAAAAGAATAAAAAATGAAAGAAGAAAAGGGAGATTGGAGATGATCAAAGCACACAGTACCAAATGGAAATAAGCCTTCTCTGCATCCGCAACCGGATCAAAGCGCAAGAAAGGAACGCTAATAAACAAATATAGAGGTAACGCCAAACAACTGTATTGAAATATATTTTGAAAATTTAGTGTCAAAAGAAGCACAATTACTAGAATCTCATGCCCTAATTGGAAGAAATATCAACATGCATCAGCAATCATTGGAGGTAAGATTCAGAGATAATATTTTAACCAAAAAATTTCTTTGTAGTAACACTAGATACATAAATTCAAAGATAAAAAATACTCAAAGAAAGAATCTGGTGGTTTAAATATAAAGTTATCTATATACAGAAGTGGGAATGAAATTTTGATCCAACCAAACAGACACTAGAAGAAAAAACAATGTGGATCAGATTAAACAATCTTCGCCGTGGAAATTTGGAGAACCAAGTTTACACAAAATTGAGGCAAAATTAGAGATTGTAGTGGGTATGGAAATGGGTAGGGTTGATTTAGAATTGTGTGCAAGAATTAGGATAGTACCCATTAAACAAATCCCAAAAAATAAGAAATTTCAAACAAAATCAGGAGTATGGGCATAGGACATAGAGATCGAAGAGAGCAAATATTTTGCCTAAATTGCAATTCTAGGACACATTCCACAGATTGATGCCCTAACACAGAAAAAACAAAGAGAAATTTTTATAAAAAATAAGTGTGGAGGAGAAAAGAGGTAATTACATTACAATCAAAACCAGAATAGAAGGAATCATGCGAAGCTAAAGTGTGAAAAGGGATAATCAACCATAAAGCACATACAAAAGTCACAAAGGCACCAGAACCATTGGAAGAAAATATAACAGAGAATAATTGCTGGAGAATAGAATTAAAAAATGTAGAGGACAATATAGTATTAGAACACAATATGGATATAGTAATATATACATCACCAGAAACAAAGATGGAGATGGGTGAGTTAAAAAAGGATAGTAATGCAAGAACAAAAATTTGAAGAAGAGTCAAAAATTGAAAGGGAAGACCAGAATGCAATAACACGAACACAGATGAGAAGTAATTATGAAGTAACAAAAGAAGAAATGGTGGAGTTTGAGGAAGAGATAGCAAATGAAATAGATATCAATACAATAGAGATACATCAGTTTCATAGCAACCAATACCACAAGTAATGGGAAGTATAAAAAATCTAAGGGAAGAAAATAGACAAACAAAAAAGAGAAGATAAAGCTTAAAAATTAGAGCAAACATCCATTAAAACTAACCTACTAAGATCTGAAACCAATGGAGGAAACACCTTCCTTGGGAACCTTTTACTTGGAAATTTAGGGGTCTAAACGCCCTTGACAAAATATCTTTAATAAAGTATTAATTGGATAAGAAACATCTAGATATCATTATCCTACAAGAAACCGATTTGAACATCAAAGAGGCATAATCATTCATCAAATATGGGAAAACATGATAGTGTCACTTTACAGAATTCAGTGGAACATTGATTTCAGGGAGTATGGATTTCATATGGTAATCCTAATAGGTAGAGATTGATATTATAGAATTTTCAAATTATTTACAATTAGCTGAACAGTTAAAAGTTTTAGAACTTCATTAAAATATTCATTAATCAATGTATATGGACTATAGTCAAAATAGAAGATAAAAATAAACTACGGAACATGACTTAACACATAAACTATAAAAAACCCTCAACAACTGCATACTGGGAGGGGATTTCAATGCAATACTAAATCTACAAGAAAAATAAGGAGGGATAGGCAGAATAATGCAATCAAAAATAGATTTTTAGAATTTTGTATCAATAAAAAAAATACATAGATTACCAACAAACCAATAGTTGATTCACATTGACAAATAGAAGATTATTTTTCACCAACATATCAGAAAGATTAGATAAATTTCTTCTCTTGGAAAATGATCATGTCCCAATAGAATTACAAGTCTCAAAAGAAAACAAAGGGGAAAAGTCACAATTAAAATTGAAATGTATGTGGCTCAAACAAATGGACATAATATCAACCATTAAAAAATGATAGGAATAAATAGTTAATGAAAAGGGTACTTGAATGCATAAAATGGATAGAAAATTTAAATACCTAAAAGACAAATTGTAATTATGAAACAAATAAATCTTTGGGTCCATATTTAAAAGTGAAGACATAATAGAAAATGAAATAGAAACAACCAACAAAATAGTAATGCAAAATGGTATGACACAAACAAAATTTGAAAAATAAAATGAGCTAATGAGACAATACAAACAAATACTCGCCTAAGAAGAAATTTAATAGAGATCCAAATCCAGATACACATGGTTAAAGGAAGGAGATATAATAACAAAATTATTTCACAATACGTCAAAAATTAAACGTAATTTGAATAGAATAACATACATAAAGAAATATGATTAAACTTTAATAACAGAACCAAGTGAAATACAAAAAAGAGTAGAATACTTTAATAAAATGTTAGGACGATATGGGGAAGTGGAAAATGTACAAAATAACTTCACTCAAAAGATACAAAAACTGGTCATAGACAAAAATAAAAAATTCTTAATGAAGCCAACAATAATTAAAGAAATTACAAAAGCCACATTTGAACTACATTCTAATAAAGCACTAGAACCTGATGGGTTCACAACTCTAATATTTCAAGAATGTTCAGACTTCATGGGGCAAGAGATTTGACTAATAGTAGAGGAATCAGGAAATAAAAACACCTTTTTTAAAGACTTAAATAACACAAATATAGTGCTCATTCCAAAAAAAATGTATAGGTAAACATTTGCAGATTATAGACCTATATAACTACATAATACAATTTATATGATCATATAAAATGTAATGGCCAATCAATTAATGACTACACTTTCAAAGTGAATATCGGATGAACAAAGTTGTTTTCTTCTTGGATGAAACATCATAGATGAATTTATTATAGCACACAAAGTTATCCATTAAATAATGAAGAAAAGCCTTAAAGAAGTGCACCTTACACTTGACATTAAAAAAAAGCATACAACAATGTAAAATGGTGATTCCTCATTTGAATTATGGAAAATTTTGGATTCTACAAAGAATTGCCAAAATTGATTTATAATTGCATATCAACACCGAGATACTCTATAATAAATAGTTTATCACAAGCCTTTTTCCCAAGATATAAAGGGATTTGACAAGGAGACACTCTCTCACCTTTCCTTTGTATTCTTATGGTAGAAGCGCTAAGTATAACTATAAACAAACACAATGAACAAAGATTATGGGAAGGAATCATAATAGTACAAGAACTCCCACTTTTTTTACACCAAATTGTTGCTAGCACCACAGTAGTCTATGGCACACTAAAGATGATAGAAAAATGACAACATAAAATAGAGAAATAAAAAGGTAAATGGGTTACAGTAGCTGGCAGAATAGCTATGCTAAAATAACATTAGCATAATACCCATATATTCACTATCATGCTTATAAAATTCAAAAATTACACAAAAGAAACTGATAAACACATAGATAAAACTCATGTGGCAAGGATGTAACGAAGAAATGAAAATCACAGTCATAGCCTAGGATATAGTAACACAAGAAAATGCACAAGGAGGAGCCAATGTGAAGCACCTTAAAATTTAAAACATGGTGCTTGGGACCAAAATTTATTAGTAAATTTATAAAAAAAACCTAATTCTCTATCCAACAAGCTATTGAGATACAAAAACTTGTATAAATATGAAGTCAATAGAATACTAACAATAGTTAATCCACCCCAAGGATCTGCAACATGGAATTTTATAATAAAAAATATAGCATTAATAAAAAACCACAATCGTTGGAAGGTAAATATCAACCACAATGACCTTTCTTGTTCCAATATTTGTGAAATGGACACACATAACTAGAATATAATCCAAAGTTACTTTAACTAAAATACCAACTATTGAGAAGATACGAAAACAAAGTAAGAGACTACATTGATGTTACTAACAAGGATGGAATAATGAAATATCAATAGAAACATATGGATGCAACAAAAAAATATAAGAGAGAACTAATGTTAGTAGAATTTAAAAAAAAAAGGAAACTAGTTCTATCAGAAAATGAAGATGAGTTGACATGGTGTGTAGAAAAATTATGAAGTTACACAGTCAAATTAGGATATACAATAGAAAAACACAACAAAAACAAAAAAGAATACTAAATTTTTTTATTTTGGGGCACATACACACTTCCCAAAGAAGGATTATTTTCATGGAAAACTCTACACAAAAATATTTTGAATAGGGGAGAGA
Source organism: Thuja plicata (assembly GCA_018584345.1). Lineage (NCBI taxonomy): Eukaryota > Viridiplantae > Streptophyta > Pinopsida > Cupressales > Cupressaceae > Thuja > Thuja plicata. Next base: position 306,331 of record MU223759.1, read on the forward strand.
CTCCAAACAATAAGAATGTTGGGACCTCACAGATGCCCTTTGTGAAAGAAGAATAAAAATTTGAAATATATCACTTATTAGTAAACTGTAAATTCACACAACATTGTTGGATGCATTTTTGCAAAACCCTTGAATAATCCAAACCTTTACAAAATAACCCTATGGAAATATTCAAATAATGGACAACAATAAAAATAGGAGACCTAAGGAAAGATCTATGAAAAGAAGTACCGACATAAACAATTTGGACATTATAGAAGGAATGTAATCACAAAATTTTCAAGTAGAAAGAATCAACACTGGACAATTTTATCCAAAAGATTAAAATAAATATATGTGAACACATTAATTCCAAAGTACTCAAATTTAGTTCAAACAATTCACATAATGGGATGAACAAATAACCAATAAGTGAACACATATAATTATATCGAAAGGCGATATCATTAAAAGTACAATGAAAAGAGGAAATGAAACATGTAATGCACCTAACAAAGGAAGATATAAACTCAATTTTAATGGGCCCTCAAGAGGAAACCTAGGATTATCAAGTGTTGGATTCATAATTAGATACAATCAAGGTAAACTAAAATTTGAAGACTCCAATAAAATACCAGAAGGATCAAATAACGAAGTATAATATATAACATCATAACTAAGACTCCAAACCTATATAGAAAAATCAATACAAAAAGTTGACATCAATGGGGATTCCTTAATAGTGATTAACACTATTGTGAAATAACAAGTGTTAAATTTGAAGGAAAAACAAAGATTTGAATGAATTACCAAACTCCTTTTTTAAATATTTCCAAACTATAAAATTGAACACACCTATAGCGAGGCCAATATAGTAGCAGATGCATTAGCCAATCATGCAATAGGAAAAAACCTAAAATCAATTATTTCAAACAACATAGGAGATTGGGAAGGAATTGAAAAACTACTAATAAAAAATGTAACACACATTAATTAAAATCATAGACATGAAAGCGAAATATTAAGCACAACCTCTAACTAATCGATGCCATAAAATTAGCATGATACTTCGTCAACCACCATTATGAGGAAAAATATTAGACAATAATTTATAGAAGGCTCCTAAATATAAATGGACTTCAAATCTAACCTGGAAAGGCAAGAAAAGGAGTACATTCGTTATAGAGAAGGGGAAGTAAAATGTAGAAAATCACCGCATAAAATCACAAAGGGTTCCATAAACGATGCAATATCAAGGAATCAAATATATCACACCAAAAAATAGCATCAAACAAAAGAAAAGTACTAAGTTTTAGATGATGGACAAAAGCTAAAAATGATACATAATAATGAAAAACATATAACAACAATAAATAAACATTGTTAAAACATTGAAAACCTTGATCCAAAGTAGGATGAAACTTTAAACAATTGTAAGGAGATAATACAAACCAAGTATACATAACCCAAGATAGGATACCATATCAAAAAAAGTAGGAAAAGGTATTTTCATGAGGGAAATAGCCATTTGAATCATACAAAGTGGCATTATCATCATAACCACCACAAAATGGAACAATACACAAGATTAATCCCTCTCAAAATACAAAAACAAGGGTAGGAAAATAACAAAATATATAAAGAAACCAAACAAAGAATGATCCAATATAGTTGTAAAGGTTTTTATTGATATTGATAATGGAATGGAAAGTGTTTAAGATATACAATGCATGTGTGTATAGGAGGAAGAAAAAGAGGGAAGATTCAAGAGGTCATTTTTAAGGGCCCACAAAATGAAGATACAAGTCAAACATCATATTGTAGAGTTAGCGGAGATAGGGAGGGCTTCAAAAAAAAGCTGAGAATGACACTTTCTTCACCATTGAAGAAATGAAAATGATCTTTGCACCGAGTGAATGAATTATTTTCCTCTACCGCTAGATTTAGATCCTCTTTTTTGTTTTTATTTGTGAGTAATATATGGAGCTACCCCATATGGTAGGATTTTTCCTTAAAACAAATTTGTATAAATTAAATAATTATTTCTTTAAAAAACTATCAAAAAATGATGAGGATTTTCTTTAAAGAGCTCTAAACTTTTAGAAAGGCCAAGGAAAAATATTACATGACAAATATGAATAAAAATCCTTTTTTTGTATTCTAATTAAGATTAATTCATGGAAAATAACAAGGGTTGTACAAGAACATGAGTCCCTCCAAAATACAAGGGCATAAGGGAAATTGTTTGAAACTATTGAATCAAACTTACATAACAAAATCTACATAGAAATTTCTCAAATTGTACATAATAGTAAAAAAAGGGGATAAATAAGATCAACCATTTTTATTTTGATGACAAAGAAGAAGATTAACTGTGTGTACATAATGATCCATAGTAGGAAAAACACAAATGGGTTTCCCTCATCTAGTAGACCTACATAACTGCATGTGAATTAAAAAAAACTAAGCTTACATGGTTGGGGTGTGTTCCTGAGAGCTTCATTAGTTTAATTTTTTTGTGAGTATAATCATAACAGAAATGTAAATTCCTGACACAACATTTCTTTTAGGTATTTTTTCAAACGATATTCTTGCGATATCCTTTTACATTTTTCATACATGTCTACCAACACACTAGCAATTATAATAGCTAAAGAAAATGCACATTCAGTTAGTTACTCTGTAATGGATGTCCATACAATGCTCCAAAGCTCCCATTGAGAGGATGCTAACTAATATTGCGGTTTTTAGATATATACACCTGCTACATGCATTTTATTTAAGTTTTCCAAAACCTTTCCTATAAGCCTATGTTATACAAATTAAACAATTGAACCACTATTATGCACATTTTTTGCCATCTTAAAGAATTGAACCACCATTATAAATATTAAATCATTTCCTCTTTTATTCATTGATAAAAACTAATGTGAAATTTATGTGTATGGACTCCTAAGGTATTTCTAGCACTTTCAAAGGTTGGTACAATCTATTATTTGACTACTCACATTTGTAACTTGACAAGTTATCTGCTCCTAAATAAATTTCCTTTAATCCTTATAAATTTGAGGCCAAAAATTATGTTCACTTTTAAATTAAATTGCATTTATTTGTATTCATATATTTTCATTTTAAAATTAACTCATTTATATTATAAATAATTATGAGTACAATAAATGCAGCTTTTTCATTTTGCAATTTTTACTCCCAATATATTATTCAAATTATATTTTACTATTGACATAACCATTGCACCTCATTTTGGTACAAGTGATAGTAATAACCCTAATTCTACCTAAAATCATAAAGTTGACCCCAATCCTAATTTTTACCATAAAAAACACTAATCATTATTATAATCCTATTTATAGCCCTAATTCCAATCCTATATTCAACTCCTATATTAATTATAATCCTTTAATAATATCTCTATTACAGTTATGATTATAAGCTTATAACTATAGTTGTAATCACATTTAGAACCTTAATTTATTATAACCATAAATTTTACATTAATTATAACCCTAATAATAGCCATAAACAAGCTTTAATTATATTTATTTTCCTTACCCTAACCATAACTCTAATTTTATCTCTAACCTTGCATCTATTTCTAACCCTAATTCTAATCCTAACTCTATTTTTTATCCTAAACTTAACCTTGATTATAATCTTAACCCTTAATTATAATCATAATTCTATAACTAACCATAATTGTAAGGCTAAACTTAGCTCTAATTGTAAGCCTCACTAGAATTGTAACTACAATTCTAATCATAATTCTAACCCTAACCTTAACCATATTTATAACCTTAATAATAATCTTAATTATAGCCATAGCTCTTATAATAACTCTAACCCAAATACAAATTCTAATTTTCACCATAACCTACCCTTATCATAATTATAAGCCTATTTATAACCCTAATTCTAATCCTATACGTAATTCTTATATTAAGTACAACCCTAAAACAATGTCTCTATTAAAATTTTGATTATAAGATCAATTATAATTGTAACCCTATTTATAACCTTAATTTATTATAACTGTAAATTTTAACTTAATTATAACCCTAATAATAGCCATAAACTAGCTTTAATTCTATTCATAATTATAATATTAATCCTTGATTATAATCATAATTTTAAGACTAACCATAATTATGCCTAAATTTATCTCTAATTTTAAGCCTAATTACAGTTATATATGTAATTCTAATGATAATTCTAGCCCTAACCGTAGGCCTATTTATAAGCTTAACAATAATCTTAATTGTAACTATAACTCTTATAATAATTTGAACCCTAATACTAATTCCAATTCTAAGCCTAGTAACATCTATTATTGTAACCCTTAATATAATTATAATTTAATTTATAATTCTAATCCCGCTACTACTATTTTTAACCCTATGTCTAAAAGTAAAATTTTATGGCATAGTAAATTTTATACCTATATAATATTACACTTTATTTGGTACCTACTTAAGTGTGATATTTTCTAGATCAATTTAAGTCTATTTGAGGCCTAGCCTACTCTAGAACTTCATTAAAGAATATCGTAACATAACTCCCATCAAAAATTTATATTAAGAAAAGATCTAACATTAAAAAATCTAATAATTAGGGCAACAAACAAAGTGTGGATTAACTATTTTTGATATGAGCGGGAACAGTGTCAGTGGTAGTTTTAAAATTAGGGTTTGTTATTGTTGCAGGGGAGTATCAAGGGTAGTTTTGTGTGAGGAAGATGATGACTAAAATATCATTGGTGATGGTTTTGGTGGGTTGGATGGTTACTAGTTTGGTGCTTCGGATGTTTCGGTTTGGGTGTGGCCAATTTTGGGGGATTTTTATCTACACTCATCATTTTTTCTCTGATTGAGGGGAGATGGGTCTTTTTTCTCTTGGTTGGAGCTTCCCACCTTGTTCCTTGTGGATTTTTGGTGGCAATGTATTTCTACATTATTTCCCTACTGTGGACATTAGTGTTGGTTTTGGGGCTAGGTTCTGTGGGTGAAACTTTGGCTTTGGTTATTCCATGTGGTTTCTGTTGTCACTAGTGGAGTTTGGAGTGGGGCTAAGGGTTTCTAGTTATATGTTGGTCTATGGTTTTCTTCAATCTAGATCATGGATCCCTTATTGGTCTTAGACGAGCTTCAGTGGGTCTTGAGTTCTCGCCAAGGCTTTGTTATGGCCCTTTTTTTTACACGCTATGTTTAGTTGTGTCCACTCTTTGGTGGCTTGAGTAAAGAAATTTTGTGGGCCTAGACCTTTTGGTGTGGGTCTTTCTCACCAGGATCTCTTTTTTCATTTTTTATTTTTTTTCTGTTGTTCATTTTCTTTCAATACTTATTCTATTGAGCAAGGTTCTTTTGTGGGTGGGTCCCTTGTGACTCATTTGGAAGCCTATGCCTTTTTGGTGTTATTTTCTGATGCTTTTGCTGGTGTTTCCTCTTTTATTCTCCCTTGGACTCCTACGGAGGTGGCACCCTCTACTATGGAGGTGGATAGGTATCTTGTAACTGTGGTTCAGATGTGGCCCTTTTTACTTCTTTCCTTCTCTTATAATTTATCTATTGAGGCAAAGGCATCTTCTAGCGAGGTGGAGATATGCCTTGTGGGAGAGTTTCAGAGTAGCTCACTGAGGGTTTTCCTTGATGATGGTTTCTTAATCTTGTTGAATGGAATATTGTGACTTTTCCTTCTGGCTAGTTCATTCTCCCTTTCCCCTATTGAGGTTGGTTCATCTCCTATTGAGGTTGAGTGGTGATGTAGGAGCATCCTTGGGTCATTGGCAATCTTGCATCACCCACAAATATTTCCCGTTTAGTTTGTTCTTGTTAGCTATTTTAGTGTTTTGATCGACAAGCCTTCTAGTTGCTTCCTTGTATCTTGCAATCCAATTGGCATGTTCTTGACATCATGATGAATATATGTTTGGCTTTGCATGCTGATACATTTTTTCCTGATGAACATTTCCTAAGTTTGGGTTTGGTCCTATTTTCTCTTCATGTTCTAATGATGAGATTAGGTTTTCCAATCCTCAAAGATATTTCACAATTGATGAAGCTTTGTGGATGTTCCCACATTTATGGATGACCTCTGTGTGTGATCACATGACATTTAATTCTTATCTGGAGGCGTTCTTATGGATTTTGGTCCTAACCTATATGTTGTAACATGTTTTCTTCATTCTTGGGGAATGTGATCTTTTCTGGCCAACTTGTGGCTTGCGATCTTGTATATATTTGTTATTTTGGTTCCTTAGTAGATAGTTCAGTGGTATTGGATTTGTAGCTTAGAATCTAGGATGGATCTAGATTTCTGGTTATAAGCAGGCATGTTGCTGGGTATGTATGATGTAAATCTTTGATACTAGATAATAAGAAAGCCTGCAAGCCATATTGATTGTTCATTATTGAGTTCTTAATGATCTGGAATTGGTTGTTTCCACTTTGTTTTCTCTTGTTGCATGGTTGGACCATCTCCATTGGGGGAACACCGACTGTGACTACATAAGATGGTATCAGAGTGGGGTATGTTCTTGTAGATCAAGTTCACGAACTTGCGACGACCTACTTTTGTTTGTTGTGAAGAGACAGATTGAATATCTAACTCACAATTGCAGAGGACTTAGAAAAGTAGATTTCTAAGGAGATTGTTGTTGGTTGAGAACTTTTTTTGGAATATTTGTGGAAATTACAAGTATGTCTTCTATATTGTTGAGTGAGAGGCAATTAGAACCTTGTAATCAGATTTTCAAAGCTGAGATAGTTGCACCTGAGGATTGGAAGGATTCCGCCTAGAAGGATGAACCCTAGAAGGATAGAAAAAATGATGGAGGACTTCCAAAATTAGATGAGAAAAGAGATCATAAATGTGTTGACTGGATTATGAAAGAATCCTAAAATCAAAGAAGAATATGAAGAAGTTGTTGAACATCTTCATCTTGTAGATGGTGAGATCCGTGCAGATGAAGAAAGATAGTTAAGGGCTACGGCACAAGTAAGTAAAAGTCATAGGATGAATGTTTCTACTTTTATTGGTTATTTGCATCATGAGGATTTGATAGACTGGATTGGTTAACTAGATGATTACTTTGAGCTAGAAGATATCAGAGATTTACAGAGGGTTAGGTTAGCACAGACTAAGTTGAAGGGTCATGTTGCCTTATGGTGGAAAAAATTGTAGAAAGATAGAGAGGAAAATTGGTGAAATGAAAATCACTAGATGCAGGGTGATGTTTTCTAGATTAAAAGCTAAATTCATTCGTGAGAATTATGAATTAGAGTTGTTCAAGAGATTGAAGAACTTGAAGTAGAAAGACATGAGTGTGAAGGAATACACCGAAGAATTCTATAAGATGACTATCTGATCTAGAGACCAAGAAGTATCTAAGAAGAAGGTGGCTAGATATGTTAATGGTCCGAGATTTAACATTGAGGTTGATTTGAGTTTGTTGAGCATTAGTACAATTGAGGATGCTTATCAGTATGCATTGAGAGAAGAAGATAAGTTTAAGAAAAAATAGAGTAAACCTAGAGGAAGGGAGAAGCAAGGTAGGAGGAATGGAAGAGAGAAGAAAACTATTCATGTTGAGCCTGATCAAAGGGTACCAAGAAGAGGAAGTGGTAGCAAGGAGTTCAAAGGTACTTGTTTCAAATGTGGTGGCATACGACATAGGTATTTTCAACATTCCAAAGGATCTAGAAAGAATGTGGGAAAGAAGAACCTTGTGGCACATGAGGAGAAAGCTACTTATCAACTTGAGGAAGGTATGGTAGAACCTGAGATAGGAGAGTCTCATATGGTTAGGAGAGTCATGTTGAGTAAGAAGGAAGTTGAACATGTAGATAGGAGGAATATGTTTGGGATTGTCTACAAATTAGGAGGTAAATGTTGTAAGGTTGTTATGGACTATGCTAGTACTGATAGTTTAGTCTCAGAAGAGATGGTTCAAAATCTTGGATTGAAGAGGCTGAAACATTCTTTTCCTTACAGGATAAGTTGGTTTTTAGATGAACACATAGTGCAAGTGAAAGAAAAAATGTTTGGTGAGATTTAACATTGGACCTTATAGAGATGAGGTATTATGTGATGTGGTATCTATGAGTGATTTTCATGTTCTATTGGGAAGACATCAACAATTTCATAGAAGAGTTATTCATGATTGTAGAAAAAATGAGGTCATGTAGAGAAACATGGACATAAGTTTACTCTAGTTCCTTTAAAGGAAGCAAAATGAAGAAGTGGAAAGAATTTGAGTGTGGTGAAGAGTTACTATTCAGAGAAGTAGAATACAAAGGTTAGTGTAGATCAGAACAAGGATCTCTAAGATAGATTAGATGAGGGATAGTTTCTATCAGACTGTAAGGAGGGTAGAGTTGAGCAGCATAATACCTTGGTTGCTGATCAAATAAATATTTGTAACAGAGGTAAATTAGTTATGCAAAGGAAAGAAGGAAATGGTTAGAGTTATGATGCTGATGTGAGATATGTTAGAGTAAGTGTAGAGAAGAGTAAATGGATGTATTTGAAAAAGGATAGGAAAGAGGTACAAAGACATAGAGATGCAAATAAAGAGGATATTTGGAACAAAAATGAGCATGGGATTTATATCCTACGTCTTGTCAAATGTTCATAAGTTTCTCTTATGGAACATTTTATTTTCACCTAGGTATCTGATCCAAATGGAATGTTCTAGACATCATGATGAATCTATAATTGGCTTCACATCCCAATACATTCTTCCTTGATGAATATTTCTTAGGTTTGGGTCTGGTCCTATTGGTTCTTCTTGTTCTAACGGTCAGATTGCGTTTTCTAATCTTCAAAGCTATTTCACGATCAATGAAGCTAGGTGGATGCTCCTACATTTGTGGCAGACATCTTTCTGTGATCACATGGGATTTAATTCTTATATAGAGGAGTTCTTATGGATTTTGGTCCTGACCCATATGTTGTAAGATATTTTCTGGTCGACTTGTGGCTTGCAATCTTGTATATATTTGTAGTTTTGGTTCCTTAGGAGGTAGTTCAGAGATAGTGGAGTAGTATATTAGCATCCAACAAGGATCTAAATTTATGATTGTAAGCACACATGTATGCCTTGGAATGTAAGTTGGCTTTTTACTGGGCTTGTATGATATAAATCTTTGATTCTAGATATTAAGAAGGCCTGTGAGGCATATTGATTTTTTATTATTGATTTCTTAATGATCTAGAATTGGTTGTTTGCACTGTGTTGACTCTTACTGCATGGCTGGACCATCTCCATTGGGGAAATGCTGACTGTGAATGCATCAAGTAGGTTAATTTTGGAGTTTTTGGACTAGTAGTTGGAAACCTGTAACTAATGATAGATTTATGTTTATGGGTGCCTCTTATTTATCTAGTTCGAAGGTTGAGGGGGCCTTTCCAAACCATTTGAATCTTTTTTTGGTTACTGTATCCTATAGGTGGTTATTGGTTGTGGGAGACCCAAGTTAAAACCCACTTTGCGGGTATTTGGGAGCCTTTCAGAACCCCATCATATAAGTTTTGAGAGACTTTCAAAACCCCATGATGGTTATGGGTTCCATGCTAAAAACCATTGTTATCCTAGCTAGTGTTTTATTGTAAAACTTCTTGAGGGTCCTTATATTGGTTTGGGGAGCCTACCAAAACCCCATGATTATTTTGGGTTCCATGTTAAAATCCATGAATTTTTTGTTGTTTCTTTAATGTGCAAACTTTTTAGGCTGATTGTAAAGGCTGGGAGAACCTGTCAAAACACCTTACATGGTTATGGGTGCCTATTAAAACCCATGGTTTTTGTCTTTCTTAATGTTTAGGGTGCCTTGAAAAACCCTCTAGTATTTGTTGAGGCTTTGGCCTGTGGTATTTTTGGCCTATGCTTTGTATGTATTTTCTGATTGTTGTTTTGTTGTTGGTTGTTGGCTGCTATTATGTAGTGCTTAATTCTCTTATAGCTGGGGTTCCATATCACCTCTCAAAATATTTTTGTGCTGGGTTTCTAGTCCCTTCAAAACCTATTTTCCTCTAATAAAAAACATTTAAAAATCTAACACTCATATTTCCCCTTTAGAGGCCCTATTTTGGTGGGACTTGGGCATCCAACACACATATCACACCAAAATTCCTTCCTAACCATTAAAGTGTTGGCCTTGACCTTTCAAAATTTTATCTTGATTTTAGTACTTTATCATTATTTTTTCATCCTTTTGTGATAAGTTGAAACTTTGGTGGTACTATGGAAATATTATCTCCATAGAACATTTATTTAACACTTTCATTCCAAGAAAATTTACAATTTTTTTAATTTCATTCATTGAATGTAAGATCAATTTTTATTTAGTGTGAGCACTATAAATGTAAAGATAACACCTCTTCTTAGCAAGTCATGGGCACCGCAAAAAGCCCTTCTTCCTACCTTCATTGATCAGGTCTATCATCATCATTATTGCATGAAGTAATTTTTTCTATAGATCCTGAAATTTTTTCATAGATTAGTATATGGTAATTTAGAATATACACACTCTTTGCACTTCCCTGTAAACCATGCCAACACATCATCTCCTTTCTTGAGATTAATCATGCCTTCTCTCATACTCTCTACAATCCTATTTTAGCCCACGTAAACTATGCCTTGTCATATTCTTATTATAATCAATTGAAATTTTGAAATAAATTTTTTCACCCTACAATCTCATGGCCTAAAATGCATGAAAATAACTTTAGCAATTGGTTCTATGGAAACAAACCAAAAAAAAAAAATCTTGCCTACTTAATAGCACAGGTTTTTTTAATTAAAAATGTTATATCAATTATGAGTTTCTTTTGCTAATGAGAACAATGTTAAAAGATCAAAGATAAAATCCACCAAAATCATCCAGAAAATATTTAGAACATACTTAAAAAAAATTGAACCTATAATGAAATAACTTGCACCATAGAAGATATATAATTTTTCGTTCTTTAAGGGTTTCATGTCCCTTCAAAAATTATTTTCCTTTAATGAAAAACTTGCACCCTAGAAGATATAATATGAAATATGCTGCAAATACTTGATAATAATATGTCACTTTAAGGGGAAAACCTCTTAATCATCTTCGAGGGGGATACCTTCAATAATCTTTAATAAGAATTTCATAATCAATATGATTAAATAAGACTCACTACTTCTTATACATACCCTATTTATGCCTAGTATATGATTAAGGTCGACCTAAATATGATTATATAGGCCTAAGGCTGATCTAACTATCTAAATAACAATGTAATATGACTCAATTTAGGGTTAAAATAGTCAGAAGCCAACTACTCATAACCATAAAACTATAGGATTAGGAGAATAACATTTCTCTCCTCTTTAAAAAAGTATTGACCTCAATGCTAAATTTTTATTTTCCTTCTTCATCTCCTTGTTTTTCTTTCTTTTTCTCTTTTTTTTTTTCTTCTTCTTGCTGTTTTTTTTGTTAAGGACATAAGAACCTTGATGAATTATTCAATCACACGAATTTTGAATAAATATAGGGTAATTATAAATGAGTTGTGGCTTATTTTGGTAGTCCACTACAAGCTCTTTGTGTTGTAGAGGAAGTTGTGGGTGTTTTTTATGTGGACCTGCATTTCATTTGGAGGATCAACCTACACCTCTTTGATTACCAGCACTTTCTTCATCCCGCATACTACTGCGGTTGTTTGTAATTGAAATTATTACACCTCTTTGATTACCAGCACTAATTTCTTCATCCCGCATGCTATTGCGGTTGTTTGTAATTGAAACTATTAGTAAGAACATCAAAATGGTTTTCATAACTGGACAACTCAATAAAATAGAGGGCAATGGTCGACCTAAATACAATTGAAAAGTAAATCATGATGCTTCTACTCTTCATAATTGAGTAGAAACCAGAATCCAAGCAAATTTATGGCCAAAACCCCATTCAATCTGTCGGATGTATACTCTGGATAAAAATCATAACTGAAGATTGAACTTATTTACATATATCTCTTAGTGAAGAACTTTCTATGATGGGCTCTAACATTAATTCAAATACACATATGTATATAGTTGATAATATAGATAAGATTGGTCATGTATACATATCTCTTTCAATAGGGGCTACTCCTGTGTAGGGCATCCTCTCTAGCTATTTGTCCTACATAGAAGATCGACTAGTAAGATGGGTAAGGAGGCGGCAAAAACCATGGCACGAGAAGGGCATTGCAACTCCTCTATCAACACATTCCTTGCTGAATTTATATGGCACTGAAGGTAGCTTAGTGCACAGGAAATAAAATCCACGGTGAAATTAAATAATATTTTCTATGGCGCTTGTTATCTTGAATACACATGCCTTTATTCTTTAATATTTATCTTTCATTTAGGGTTTATATTATTCACTAGAATCAATCTGTCTTCAATCTATAAGATGATATTAATCTGTTCATCAGATCAATATTGACAGTAGTGGCTTTCACTGGGAACAGGTTTTTTGTGTGTAGTATCATATCGTGGCCAGAGTCACTAAATAAAATTTATTAAAATAATAAAGGAAAGTGTACAAAAGAGTTTATATTCTTCAATTGTTGAAAGAAACCCTTTTAGCAGATGCTAAAATCCATTGATAGTTTTGTGTTACTTGACAACACACAGGTAAGAATAAGTTGGTTAGTTGTACCGTTTTAACATATTCCTCAAGAGTCTATTTTACTTTGTGCAATACATTTTATTGATTTATGCTACTGTGCCCTTCTCGTTTCTCTGTTCTCACTTGGATTTTGACAAATTAAGCAAAATATATTATTCTCAGATCTCATTACAAGTTATTAGAGGTGTGCAAGACTTTTTAAAATTTTAAGATATACAAAAATGATTGCTAACATTTATATCGAACTTGTAGAGTCATTTGTTCAGCCTTTGGTTCTATTTCATAATTTTATCTAATACCCTTTATAGTAGTTTAACTTCTTTCTCCATACACTTATTAGTTATCTTTATATTGATGGCAACATGCCTCCCCCAAATACTTCCTTACCCATTAACTACAAAACATGGCAACGACATCTATCATTAACTTTCCGCTTAGAAAAGGCTGCTATTTTGCTGGTAGGAAACCACCTGATATGGAAGGATGTTCGCTGTGGCTATCCGTGTTCATGTTGTCGTCTACCTCACCAACAAGGACCTGTAGAAACCTCGGAATTTGGGGCAGGGGAACCTCAATCGTGCCCTCCAACATCTTCACCACTTCCCCCATGCTCGGCCTCTGGTTCTCATCATCTTGAATGCACAGCCCAGCCACCACAGCAGCTCTTCTCACTTCTTCGATATTCGCCTCCCTTGCTATCCTTGCATCCACAACGCCTCTTATGTTTCCCCTCTGAATTTGAGATGAAGCCCAGGTAGGAAAGTACAACCTACTTTCCTCCGCCATTAAATCTAGATTTCTTCGGCCAGATATAATTTTTAACAAAGTCATGCCAAAACTATAGACGTCCATCTTGGGAGTGATAGGAAGGCCAGAGATCCACTCAGGAGCCAGGTATCCTCGAGTTCCTCTTGTGGTCGTCAATACGCGGCTGAAATCTCTCCCTACCAGCTTCGCTAGCCCAAAATCTCCCACCTTT
>MU223759.1:418298-442374 GCA_018584345.1 Thuja plicata
TATATATCTGTGTGTGTGTGTTTGCATTTATTCCATGAGCTAGGCATCTGAGCCATGTTCTAGCTCATCCAAGTTTAGGCAGTCCCAATCAGCATATTCATCTTCAAAATAAAAAATCTAAACACCATATTTCTTTAGTCCGTCTGATAAAATATCCATGTAAAGGTTAAGATTAAATACTTTATTAGGAATTTGTGAAATACTCCTAAATCTTTAGAGCGGATTTAATCTACTTGCAAAGATTAGTATTGATTGTCATTTCTATCGGCATGGAAGCAAGCAATAATTCCCTATTTATTGAAAAATTAAAAGTGTATCCCTATACTCAGATGCAGATAATTCTTTTACCTATCTACATAGCTTATTCATTTAAAGATACTTAGTTTTAGTTCAAAATACTTATTTTAATAGATTTTTAAAAGGATAGGCCATTCCCAATTATCTTAATTTGAGACTATCATTATCTACATTTAACACACACTATATTTCCTCCTAGATCCAAATGTTCCTACTTAATATATCTTCTCTTGTCCTTGGCATGGTTAGCATTGATGATTAATAAGATCTAAAAATGAGAAAAAATGATAGATTACACAACGTAAATAACCTTGTAAAAGCATAACTATGTCTGGTAGCGAGCCATCTTGCATGAATATGAATGACTCTATCTATATTGTTCTCATACATACAATTGTTTGTAGCTTCTATCATTCTCTACTGTTAGGAGGATATGTGTCTTTATTCTTCTATAATATTTTAAACCAAGGTTATGAAATAAACATGGAAATTTCTTGCCTAAAGTCATTACATACTTTCTTATATGTTGACTTTAAGATAAGAGATTACCGTGATAACCTTTGTCTGAAGCTTTCTCTTTTCCTTTTTTATTTTAATTTATATTTTTTGTAGTAACATGTATTTATATGTTTACAAGACTGATGTTTCCAATTTTTCAGAGTTAAATGTAAGATTCCTATATAAGTTTATTTCATTTGTCATATTCATGTTATCTATAATTACTGTTCTTTAAAAGCAATATTACTCCATGTTCTTAGTAAAATACATACACTTGTCTCAATCCTTTATTTTCTATACTTAACCTTCTCACCTAGGTATCTATTGTTCCTAACTAACACATGTAATCAATATATCTTTCTAGTATGTTATATATGTTATGGCCACCTGTATTAGGTCTCTTTTTATTTATACTTAGCATAACCCAGGGATGCACTATTTTAGTTACTTTGTGTTTTGTACCCTTCCATATGTTCCATTTCCTATTCCTCTATACTACAGTAGTAATACCAAAACCTACTCATTTTATTAGATCCTTCTATACATCCATTTAGAGAAATGCATCACAATATTTGTTTAAAATAAGTGAGTATATATGTTTTTATATATATAGATATACAACTATATATATATGTGTGTGTGTGTGTGTGTGTGTGTGTGTGTGTGTGTATTTTATATGTATTTATATATATTGTTATACATATATGATTATCAAATGTTTCCTTGAATGAAGAGAAACCTCCTATGTACACTATTCATCATGAAAATTTGAGACTAAATTTCAAAGATACAGAATCATATGTTCATATATAGTTTAATAAACAGACTATTTAAGTTTTTGAGTCTTTCATCTATTTCTATATATGTTTGAGGTATCTCAACTGAAAGGGTACTTAATAAAAAAAAAGAGAGTAACAGTCTGATATACCTTTCTATACATTTCGCTAGGAAAACTTAATTTTAACAAACTATGAAGTTTCACTATCCTTCTTAACTTATTTGAGAATAATAATTTTATCATCTATTTCCTCATCTTGCCTTTTACCTATTTTGGTACCTGGGCTTTTGCTCAACCAACCCTTTTTGATGAAGATAGGTGGGTTTTTCTGCAAATTCTCCATATTTATCTTATTGGCCGATGGTGGAGCATTGAAGCCCTCCATATCAAAGTAATGGGAAAGACAATTTGGATATGATGATATCCAAACATGCTTCCATACTATCAGAAAATGAATATTTCTCTTAATCTCCTCCCAGTGATTATTCAAGATATATGGATCTTTAAAGACCAGACAGGGCCTCCGTGGTAACTTAAAGTCATGTTCAATACTCCCTATGGCATCCTTCATGTAGTCTTTAAGATAAGGGACCATCTGCCTAAAATTGATACTACTGACCACCACTTCCAAATAACCTAAAATTTTGTATGAAGAGCTTTCTACATAGTTCTATAGTCTCTGCCTTACTATACCCATCCCTTAGTAAAAATGAGATAAAAAACCCTACAATCTCTCCATTGGTTCGTAATGTAAAACTATAATCAAAGTGTGAATCACCTACCACCAGTTATATTGCTCTTCTGGCCATATCATCCATTGATTTTAGAATTCTATTCCACCGCTCTAGTGTAATCTTTCCTGGGAAAGCCATATCTCTTATTTTTTTGATATGGAAAGTTTGAGCATTGGTGTACATTTTCTGTATTAAAAACACTCAGATTAGTCTATACCTTTAAAATATAAACATAGAGTATTTACTCAATACTATACAACTTGTCGCCTTGCTTCCTGGTTAATTTCGGTACAAATGGTTAACACCGCCTACCTTTCTATTTATAGAAACAAAGTGTTATTTCAAGAAATATTATATTATTATTTGTTCTCCAATAGATCGATAATGCCCCATTATCTTTATTAATTCTGTAATGATTACCAGTTTTGTTAGCTGTATTAATAATTGTATCCTTTTTGTGATTAAAGAGATGATAGGGAATTGTTGTATATCATTTAATTATTCTCTCACATAATTCTCTACAAAATTTATTACTGATATACTTTTTAAAGTGAATACCCTAGTTTTTGAGAGTTTCGTCATTGCTTAACTTAATATTTGTTCTTTTATTAATCATTATCGGAGTATATTAATTGCCACTTCTTCTGGTTCTCGCTTCATTCACTCTGATTGAAACATTGGCCTCTTTAAGTTTAATTGGTTTCTTAACATTTTCATATATAAGGGGAAAACATATACCCATATATATATTTAATAATATTTGAGGACATATCTATATATGAATATATGACATAGATTCCATACAGTAATATATAAATATATCTTATATATTCATTTATTTATATACGACTATATGTTTTCTCATTATATATGGGTATGCATTTGTTTTTAACTTCTAGAATTCAAGTGAAACATGAAGATATAAATTTTTTTATAGATTTTCTCATTAATATCATTCCTCTTCATACATTTCATCACAGTGATTACTTAGTCCCAGTTCATCTTCTTTTACAAATTTATCAAACCAATTTGGTTCTTGGGTGATCCTCATATGCATGAAAATAAATGAAAAACCTGAATTCCATCTTAAATAGCTAGTAGCTCTGCAATGTATTTGTTTTTTTCCTCAACCATCATTATATGAAAGGATGATATTTTCCTATCAATTCTTGTGTAATGCTGATAACCTCTAAGTTTAGGAATTGTTAAATCATCTTTTATACTTGCTATTACCTTGTTCAGGTCAACAAGATATTTACTTTTGAATACTTTCTTGCATAGCCTTCCAATATCCTAAATATTAGGATCTTCATGTAGAGCCGATGCAATAAACATAGTTGGGATGTCTGAGTTCACCTAATGACTATTGTCATTCTCAATAAATTCACTCCCCAGAATAATGTAAAAAACTCTTACAGTTATAGAATAATTGGATAGCATCATATTTTTAATTCTTTTGATGGTGATCTTACAATCAAAGGCTATCTAAGATTTTGTGTATCTAAGTTTTCTTTCAGTAGCCATCGTACCTCTATTAGATAGCCTTACCTCATTTTAATACTTATCTCCCTTATAAAGCCCCACTAACACAAGTTCGTGTTATTGGTAAAGATAGAATCTGAATCATTTTGTCTTTTTCATTCCTATTGGTTCCACTTCTTTCAATATCTTCACATTAATGATTAATTTATTTTATATTTGCCACCTAAAACTCAAAAAGATTAAAAAACACTCGTTTAATCCTCCATTGCTTTTATAAAACTATCTATAAGATTGTCAGCAAGTTTTATAATCGTAGATAGGAAAAGGATCTTCCAACTACTTAACCTTCAGTTCCTAATTATTCATATATGTTTTATGCTTCCATTATATCCTTTGTTTTTAACCTTTATTTGTTCCCACTATTACCTCTTCATTCCTACCTTCCACACCTTTATTAGCTAGAGATTATACTATTTGGTTACTTTCCCTATAGATATTATTAGTTGTATATTGTTTCAATAATGTTATTAAGTTCATGCCTCTCTTAATTCGCCCATTAAGTTTCCAATTTTGTGTGTTCCCCATTCTGATAGCATTTATAATCAAGGATGAATCTCCTTCTATTTCTATATTATCTAGGTTTAGTCTTTTACATAACAGTAATCCTTCTATCAAGGCATTGCCTTTAGCTTCATTATTGGTTTCAAATCCTAAGAAGGATGATTTGAATGCTATCAATTTTCCTAACCCATCATGAATGCAACAACCTATACCGGTTCTACATGGGTTTCCTTTGGAGGCCCCGTCAAAGTTTATTTTGAACCATCCTTCCAAGGGAGGTTTCCATACACAATTGTGCCTTAGAGCTCCTTTATCAACACCTTGTTGGCCAACAAAGGGAGGAATTTTTAACCCATACCATAATTTCCTTAGTTTCTCATCGTTATGGGTAAAAACCATATCCTTCCTTCCTGTCATCTTGCGATTATTCACTACCTCTACTATACTAGCTTCAATTTTATTTAACAGTTGATCTAAATCTAAATTTTTATCCTTGAATATCATTTTATTCCTCTCCTTCCATAATTCCCATATAATTATGGAAGGCGCAATATTCCATATTTTCCCATACATTCTAGAGTCCATATTTCTTGGCCAAGAGGTAAGGGTATCCACCAAATTATTTGGGAAAGCAGTTTAACACATTAACTTGTTGGCCATCCATGACCAACACTTGTGCGAATAATCACATTTTTTAAAAAGGTGATCAACAGATTCACACTCTTTCTCATAGAAAACACATCTCAATGGTCCATGATAACCTATTTTTTGGAGCCACTCTGCCATCAAAATTCTATATTGAACTACAACCCATGTGAACATACCCGCCGTAGGAAAAATAAATTTTCTCTAGCATAAGTCTATAAGTAATGTTGTTTGAATTTTTTCTGATTTAGATAAGGTATTATACCCACGGTTAGTGTTATACTCTCCATTTTTGGAGTTGGCCCAAATTATTCTATCTGGGTCATTAGATGGGTTTAATTTCCTACTATTTATGATTTGTTCCACTTTACTTCTAAAAGCTTCCAATACTCCCAAGTTATTAAAGGATTTCCATTTCCAACCCAAGGCTGGATCATTATCATCTATCTCTAAATAATCCTTCACATATATACCCCTTTCACGCTTAATACGTTCTATGTCTAATTCATTATTAAGAATGGTACAAAGAGGTGGACATGCATTCCAAGAATCTTCCTAGAATAAATCCTTACCTCCATTACCAATATCCCAAGTTATATTATCTAAAATAACATCCCTAGATTCCAATATAAAATTCTAAATCTATGATCCTTTAGTAGGAGAGTTATGTCTGAAGATGCTTAAAGGATCCCTGCCATCTAAGTATTTTGACCCACTTAGATCCTGGGTCTCTATACATCTTCCATACTAATTTGGCACTTAGAGCTATGTTTTGTTGTTTGATATTATTTATATTTAAACTCCCTTCCTCCAATGGTTTACATATCTTCTCCCAGGAAATCAATGCTAATCCCTTCTTATCATTGGATCCTTGGCAAAAA
Source organism: Thuja plicata (assembly GCA_018584345.1). Lineage (NCBI taxonomy): Eukaryota > Viridiplantae > Streptophyta > Pinopsida > Cupressales > Cupressaceae > Thuja > Thuja plicata. The sequence goes on from MU223759.1 coordinate 424,175, forward strand.
AAAATTATTAGTTTTTTATTGATTTCCTTCTCTATATCTTTGGGCATAATAAGACACATCATCTGATAAATATGAATGAGAGAGACAGAGAGTACAAATTTGATCATAGTTGTTTTACGAGCATTATTTAACCATTTTCCTTTCCATGATTCAACCTTTTTATTAATATTTCCTAACACATTATTCCATAAATGTGTTGACCTATTACCCTTATCTAAGGGGAGCGCCAGGTATTTGCATGGGATTTCCCATATATTAAATTCCAATATCCTACATATTTTCTGTTGGGCACATATAGGTGTGTTTAGAAAATAAATCTCAGATTTCCCTTTATTTATTTGTTGTCCAGATGCGATAGAATATAGATTTAGGACATTTATAATTGCTCTAGCTTCCAATACGTTAGCCCTGCCAAAGAGGAGTTTATCATCAACAATTTTTTGATGTGTACATGCCTCCATCTCCTCAGTTATCTTGATGCCTGATACAAGGTTATGAATGTTTGCCTTAGGGTTCTTCCTAGAGCTTCTGCCATAATAATGAAAAACAATCAGATTCCCTATGTAATATTAAAGAAACTGGTTTGGTTACCATTGACCATTACTGTCACCTCTTTGGTCCATAGATGCATTCAAAAACTAGGTTGATCCATTGTCTAGAGAAACCAAAGTATTCTAGGCATGTACATAGAAATCTCCAGATGACTTTATCGTAAGCCTTTTTAATTTATCTATTTTTATAAGCATGCTAGGAGAATGATTATGTTAGATGATGTGTATGGCTTCTTGTGCAATAATTAACACATCTAATATAGATCTTACAGGAATAAAACCAGATTTCTCTTCACATATTAGTACAGGCAAAAACTTTTTTAACCTATTGGCTAAGGGTTTTGTTAGTAGTTTATATAGTGTATTGCATAGAGAGATGGTTGTATAGTCACAAAAAGAATCCATATTTCATTTTTTTGGTATTAATACTATGAAAGTGTTATTTATTTCTTGGAGTATCCTTCCCGAGTTTCTCATGCCCTCCAATGTAGAGACAACCTCATCCCCAATAAGACTCCAATACTATTGATAAACAAAAGTAGGGAAACCGTCAGGAACAGGGGATTTATCAGGATAGAGATGTTTCAAGGCATACTCAAATTCATCTTTAGTAAATTTAGCATTTACTAATTTGTTGTGTTCCTTGGTAATAGTACTAGGGTAAAAGTACAAACCTGTGTCACACTTTTGTAAAGGGAAAGGACCACATCATGCAAACTGTTCAACTTTAACAACATAAACAGTGGCATTTGTATTTATAATTTGAGGATGATGTAAATTGAGGAAATGTGTAAAAATGGATGAAGTTTATGCCTATAATTTTTTAAATTTTTTTGGAACAAGAATTGACATTGTTTTTTAATTTTTGAAGTCCATTTTTCAATTGCTGAAAACTGCTGAAAATCTGGGGTCTAGTTCCCACCAAACATCTATATGCAAATAATCTATTTTTCCTATGATTTCAAAATATGTTATAGCTAAAATGTATAGCTAGTGCAGAAAAGAAAAAAAGATTAGTTTTCAATGTATATTTTCTCCGTTATAACTGGTCAAAGTTGAACTTATCTGAAATTGACAGTTTTCATCTCCCACCAAATTTCCTCTATCAAATCTACACCATTCAGAAGAAAAAGTACATATTCTTGAAGAGGACTCTCTCCTCTAGTGTTAAATATAAATTTTAATTTTTTTTGATATGATTTACTATTTTATTTATTTATTTTAAGCAACATCTTCTCGAATGCTAAAATACCTACTTTTTGTATTTTGAAATTATAATGTATTAGATGTAATCAAAATACTATAAAATTTATATGACAATAAACTTGACTCTGAGCTCTGCAAAAGGGTAATTTTTTTAATATTTTTTAAAAATATCATTAAAAAGAGTAGGGGTTATTGAAACATAAATTTTCTAAAATAATTTTATTTCTTTGGTAATTGGTATAAACATGCATTTAATAGAAATTTCCAATTGGAGAAGTTTAACTACTTACCTAGCTTAGCTAGAATGAATCTAGCTAGACCATATGTTTGACAAAAAATAATTTTTATTTAGAAATACTCAAATTTAGCTATGCTGATAAATGGTCCTGAAATGTGAGATGCTATAAAAGTGTTATTTATTTCTTGGAGTATCCTTTCCGAGTTTCTCATGCCCTCCAATGCAGATACAACCTCATCTCTAATAAGACTCCAAAACTATTGATAAAAGAAAGTAGGGAAACCGTCAGGACTAGTGGATTTATCGGGATGCAGATGTTTCAAGGCATGCTCAAATTCATCTTTAGTAAATTTAGAATTTAATATTTTTTTGTGTTCCTTGGTAATAGTACTAGGGATGTCCTTCAAAATCTCAGTGTGGGTCATTCTATTTGAGCCTTCCATATTATTTAGAATGTCTTTGAGGTGATTTATTGCTTCTTCCACAATGCTCTCAGGATTCTCAATTATAGTTCCATCTCTTTTTTTAATACTTGTAATCTTATTAAAATTTTGTTTGGCCTTAGAGCTATTATCTAAAAATTTGGTATTTTTATCTCCTTCAACTAACCATACTTCTCTAGATCCTTGTTTCTAGTATGATTCCTGTTTTGCCAATATATCTTCATAGCTACGTAACAATTTTTTCTCTTCATTATAAGTTTCTATATTAATCTCATATCTAAGGATAACCTTATTTAATTCTTCTATGTTTTTCTCTGTTGTTTCCTTGTTTTCAAATATATTCCCAAAATGGACTTTATTCCACTCAATTAATCTATGTTTTAAGTGTTTAAGTTTTGCATTTTGTATGAAGGTTTTTGATCCCTTAAAGATTTTTTCACTCACCATTCTTCTATATTAAGCATACATTTCTCATCTTTAAGCCACATTTTTTAAAAATTTAAAGGGATTCTTTTTAGGTGCTAAGTCTTCCTCTAAGGTTAAATTAATTCCAGATAATGATCTGAGCTTGAATGTGCAAGGATGTTGGATTTCAGGCTTAATTTGGTTAAATCCCCAATATAGACAAACCTATCTAAATTCTCAGTTATGAATTCAGACTTAATTCTTCTATTTGACCAGGTATATGTACCATTATCCAAGGGAATATCCTTCGCATTTTTAATTGGTTCCATTCTTTAAATTCTATCATTTTTTGAGTAATACTCTTTGATCGACCCAACTTTTCTTTAATATCTAAGATAGAGTTAAAATCCCCACCTAGAAAAAGGTTCATATCTGGATAGTCTTGGATGAAAGATTCAATTTCCTTCCATACTATCCTTTTTCATGCAGGAGTTTAGGACCATATATGTTAATTATGATAAATTCTAGGCTACTTCTGAAGTTTCTGACCTTAGCAGCCATCCAGTGAGAATTGGAAGCCATGAAGGTTAGAACAATAAACCTTGAATTCCAAATGAAGGCTAATCCTCCTAACGCTCCTTCCGAATCTACACCTTTTACTTCCCATATTCCTAACCTTTTGCTGAGACTAATATAACTCTCGTGTTCTATTTTAGACTCTTGTATTAAAAAAAGGTGTGCCTCTAAAGAGGATAAGCTCCTCTTAAGAAGGCATTGTTTGTTAGGGGTGTTTAATCCCCTAATATTCCATGAAATAATTTTCATGGTGCCTTGGGAAGGATCTTCCCCTTCCCTGGATTTAAGATTGATGTAATTTTGACTTGACCTGAGGTTATCCCATCTTTTTGCCTTAATTCTATAAGGGATTTTCTACCCATCTTGAGTGATTTTTTTGGATAATCAACACATGTTTTAACCATATATGAACATGATAATTTCCTAATTTCCTTCCCTTGCTGGTTTCAAACTCAGGAGCCATAATGGGACCCAAATTGAGATCCTTGTCACTCATTGATTCAATTAATTTGAGGATGAACATATCCTGAGAATCTTGATTTAATCCTATAATTCATTAATTTCTTCTATCTCATTCTCCTCTATATTAGCATTTAAACTTTTGTTCTCAGACTTGTCTAAATACTTAAGATTACGCTGGTTATCCTAATTGCCTCTCCCATTCATAGCCTTTGTATGTTTAGGTATGATATGTAAAGGACCAGGATTTAAAATCACCTCCCTGTTACTTTTATATTCCTTTCCATAGTTTTTACTAAGGTTAGAAAGAAGAGAGATATTACCTGGTTCATTTCTATTTGAGGATTCCACTTTTATCTTATCATTTTGATATAGTAAAATATCTATTAATGTTATGTTTTTGTCTAATTCCATTATTTTTTTAATCCATTCAATTATTTGTCTATCATCTTCCTCTATATCACTAGTATCATGCTCAGATGAGTCCATTACATCCTCATACTCTGTCACCATATCATGACAAGGAACCATTTTTTAAAGATTTGTCTGATCTTGTTTCTTAGGCAAGATCATTTCAGGCACTTTCTTTGGTGATTGTATAGTTGTACCAGAATTCTAGTCCTTAAAGCTAATAAATTCTTTATCAATAGAGACCCCAACACTTTTAAAGGGTTCTATTGAGATTTTTTTGTTGTCTGATTTATACTCATTTTTTTTTTCTAATGTTTTAACTTTTTCCACACCAATTCTCTTTTTCAAAACATATAGATTACCAGATACAGACTCCTGAGGAACCAAGTGATTTTTAACTTCTCTATAAAGAGGTGGTATATTGGTAATAAAAAAACCACCGCTGTCCATAAAGACAACATCATGAGTGATCTCCTTAGATGGCAGAAATATAGGGTAATTAAAAATTTCCCCATCTTCAATAAGGATGGGATAAGGGTTTGGAACAGAGGCTCCTTTCCTATTTAAAAACTTATAACGGTCCGTAGTATAATCGATTATACTGCATTTGAGATCATTGTGGGGAGTAAGCCAAATTTTTTGATCAATTATTCCATAAAAATACTTTGGTTGAGGGTATGTGCAGGATCATGGTATGCCAATTAGGTCCTTAAGTGGCAATGAAAGTTCAGAAAATCAGGGTTAGACAAGTTCACGTAAAAATTTGAACAAGTTATCAATATTATCTCAAAAATATGTAAGAGGAGAATATATATAAAATTGAATTTAGTTTCTAAGATACTAGCCCTTTTTTGAAAAAAAAAATTTCTATAGGGTGAAATTTTCAAATTTCATTGCGGTGGTACGAAAATTTCAGGAAAAAGATAAGAAGTAGGTGTATGTCTGACCACCTAAAACACAATCAAATGATAATGTTTTTTTACAAGATTATAGATATCAGTAGTAGACTCATTTCCAGATGTGACACATATTTGTTTGTAATTTTTTTCTAATTAAATAATTAATTATGATTTTTCTACTAGAAATTTTCCAGAGTAAACAAAATTTCGTGTCTGACCACCTTAACTTAGTCTAAACTTCATCAAATTGAAAACTTTTGATTTTTTATTTATTATAGAAGGTAAATCATACAATGTGACTCAAGATTTTTATTTAAAAAATGTTATACCATTTGAATGTTATAGTTATTTTTCAATCAATCTATTAACTGGGACTAAAACTATAAGAAGTAGGTGTATGTCTAACCACCTTAAACACAATCAAACGATAATATTTTTTCACAATATTTTATAGATAATTAGAAGTCTCATATTCGGATGTGACACATATTTTTGTGTAATTATTTTCCAAGTAAATAATTAATTATGATTTTTCTTCTAAAACTTCTCCAAAATATAAAAGCTCTTGTGTCTAACCACCTTAGTCTAAACTTCATCAAATTATTTTTTTTTTCTTTTTTTATTGTGGTAGGTAAAATATAGAATGTGACATATGTTGGATATTTAAAAAAATGTTATACCATTTAAAAGTTATTGTTGTTTTTCAATCAATCTACTAATCAGGACTTATTTTCACATCGCCACTTTTTGGCATACCATGATCCGGCCTTATTAGTCATGAATTTAAAAGGTCTTAAAACCTCCTTTTTTGTTTTATATTGTATCAAGAATTTAACTTCCGATGAATTAAGAAGGTTGAATTCTAAACATAGCATTCCTCCTTGACTATCCCCAGTTTCGGTTATAATTTTGCTATGTATTAGTTCCACATGCATATCCAAAATTTCAATCCATCTGGGTACAGAAATGTTATAAAAAATACTCAATTTAAAATTGGGCTTCCATTTCATAAATTTTATCGCATGCCCTAGATAATAAGTTTGATCACTGGATAATAGTTTATTTTTAACAGAATCTTCTCTACATTCCATAAAAAAACAATTATTGGGAAGAAAAGTCATCCTTACCTGCTCCCCAAGGATATCCTCAAACCATATTTTAATGTCACAAATATTCAGCCAGAGCCGAACCACTTTCTGAATAACTTGAAGGATGTGTAATGAGTCCTCAAACCCTCAGTGAAATTATGGTTACCTTTAATGACTATATCTGAAACAATAATGTTAGGATCAAGTTTATCCATGGATTTGAGATGTGGCAGCGAATAGATCCTTTCCTTAGATATCTTTTGTGTGCCTTGAGAAAGGGGATCCGCCATCCTCACTGGTATCTTAGTTTCTATTGAGCTTATAAGATTATGCCTGTGTGGGGAGAATAAGGCATAATTTTGGCCTTTCCTTCAATGTCCTTTGGCTGGAGATGCCTAAATCTATTTTTATGGGTAGAGAGAAAGTAGAAAAATGAGGGTTTTTTTATCGAATGACATTTCCATTCTTGAAATGCCTAGCCCTACTAGCATTCTATTTATGAGAAGGGAGCCAATTACCATCCTCTTCCTGAAAACCATAGGGAACCTCCCATGGTAGTACCCTAGAAACTAATCTAGGGGAAGCATGCATTTAGGTAAGGAAATTATTATGTAGGGTTTTGGTAATAGGGTTTAGATGAATCAGTGATGAAGTTGCATAATGAATGAACCCCACCGATTTTGCATACCTTGTTCTTGCGAAGAAATTAAGATGGGCATCCAATGACTTCATCATATCGTATCTCACTGAGCATATTTTCATTTTTGTGAGAAGATTCATCGCATTTCTTAAGAGTGAATAATTTTATTGGTAGAAATATATATTTGCATTTAAATATTACGTATCTTATGCCCTATGGTGACGTTTAAAGAATTTTAATTTCTAATTTGCAAAAGGCTATTAGAGGCAAGCTCATAATTTTTGAATTTACATGTTTTATGCAATTGTCTATATTGCTTCATAATTATCCTCTTTTTCAGATGCCTAAAATTTTCCTCATATACTTTTGTAATCTATTTATTTAATCATTTTACCATAATTTCCCCTATTAATTGAATAGATATTTATTATTTACTGAATTGATTTATTAGTCTTTTCCTCTCTAATTTAATTATATATAAATATATATTTCATTAGCTTTTTTTATCCTACAGTTAAATAAATATTTTTATTTATGAAATCAATTCATTATCCTTTTCTTTCTAATTTGAACCAATTATTTTCACTCATGGATCAACTCTAAACTTGAAGGCATGTGACAAATGTCACTTATCTCTTTATTGGATCTTTTCCTCTATTAATTTAATAGATTCTTTTATTTATTTAGTTATTTATTATCTTATTCCTCTCACATATCTCAACATCTCTAGATTCAGTATATCTTGTGATGTATTACCAAACATTAAGCACATCTTACCTACCACTTAATCTCATCCCTCCATTTACATTAACCTCTTAATCTCCTTAATTATTATTATTTCTTACCTACCCTTTTATCTTAACCATTCATTTTTTCACCTCCTAATCACAACCTATGATTTCTATGATGATCTCTACAAAATAATATCCCTTTTCCTCATTTGAATCTAATGTGACTATGGAGCTTATGTGAAATCAATAATTACGTAGCCACGATCATATTATCTTTGAGAACTCTTGATTTATTTATGTCGTATCATTATTATTATCTTGCATCAATCAACTATAGTCCATTATTTCAATGTTGTCTTTTGCACATGCTAAATAGCTCAGAGAAAATATCATCCAGTACAGGATCCTTGGAAGATACTAGAACATTGGAGTTAAGAATTTTGTGAATCTATTTGGTAATATTTTTCATTATTTTAAGATTTGTATTCATTGAGAAGTGCTTCAATGGTATATTGTTATATTATTTTATAGATCTAGTATAGTGGTTTGGTAGATAGGTTTATAAACACGGGTTTCAATTTGACAAGCATATATTTTGGTGCACACAAGGGACAAATTTGATAAAATTTAGATTTTTGCGTCTAAAGGTTTATAATGATGCATTTTTTCTACGAGTACTATACTTGAAGAAATGACACCACGTAGAACTTAGTTGGAACCACATACACCTGATCTATGCCTCATTCATTCTAATTATCACTACAATGACTTTAATGTTCGCTATATTTTCTTAATTAGTGACACATTTTCCTACATATCTAAAATTTTATGTAGAGTTTTTATAGATCTCTCACTTTTGTATGATTTTGATTGATATAATATTTTTGTAGGGTTTTAATAGAAGTCCATATTTAATTTACTTTTTAGGCATTTTATGTCTGGTATTGCACACTACATTCACTAAATTTGTGCAAAATGTATGTTTTTTTCTATGCCACTTGCACTATGGTCTACACCACATATTCTTTTATTAGCATTGCATATACTTGATCTGCATTGCATACCCTTTAATTGGAATTATATTTAACTATTGTATCATCACTTCCTACTTTCTTGCATTTAATTATGTTACTATATCACTACATTTGTCTATTACCTGATTAGATTATAATTTTCATTTTGGTTGATCCTTTTGTGTAGTTTTTCTCTATGGTCAAAGAATTAAAATGATATTACCAGTGATTTGTGGATGTGGGTTTATGTACTCTATTTCTTAGCTTAGATCACATTTGGATTTCATAAGGGTGATGAATAAATATGCTTATTTTATATTATCTCACCTTTTGATTTATAAAGGTTCATGACCAAGATTTTTGTATATTTATGCATGTGCATATGTTATGTTTAGGTCCCAAGGTATTTTGAAAGTATCCTCTTCCCTGGGTATGTGCAAGATCATGAGGGGAAAAAAAGTGGCGATGTGAAAAAAATCCACTTTTCACTCATCCAAAAGTGTGCATCAAAATGTTTGTTGACTTTTTAATAGGCCTGGGTATTAGTACACCTGGGAAAAACTGACACCAAAGCACAAGCCTAATTGTGTATCCAAAAATATTGGGTACCTAAAACCTGTGGCATAAATCAAAACCCACGATCCATTTTCCTCATTTCTCTCATCATTTTGGGATTGGAAAATGGCTCTAGATATCCTATACATGATATTTTTGGGTACCTGATTTCTCTAACAACAAATTTGACTCCATAGTATATATAGTAAGTAAATTCTTGGTATATTTTGATTAATTTATTTCATTTTGATGTTAAATATAGTTATTTTGGTTTAAATATGGTTTTGTATTGATTTTTTTTAATAATATATGACATCAATTTGAAGTTTATATTTATTTTTTATTTAATCAGGCATGGCTGACAACAATGAAGAACATAACCCTCCCCCACCAAATAACGATCCCCAAAACAATCCAGAACTGCTTCAAAACCCTAGATCTTTAGAGGATTTCATAGAAGAGAATTAGGAAACTATACATGGCTTCCAAAACACATATCAAAATATACCTACATTCGGTCCCATGCTTGCCACCGTAAATATTATAGTTGAAAACATTGACACACTTATGCAGCAACATAATGCCGCTCTTCATTGGTGTGATTATATGCATGCCCAATTTGATGATGGGATTTACCATGATGGGGTTGCGGCCCTTATTATTACTAAATAATATATAGCCTCTCTTTTTGTGAATCCTAAAACCGAATTAAAAGTTGACCCCAAAAAGCTTAAATTATCAATAAAATGGTGCACAAATGATGCAATGCGTACACAATTTTGGGATCGTTGGTGGATGGTTTTTTATAAACCACCCCATAGAAATTTGGAGCTTCATTTCTATTTCATAAAAAAATTGTATGGTGAGTTTTTTCTTGGTCAAAATGTTAATTATTGGAGCATGAGGCCCAACATGGGCATAGACAGAGGAGCTCCTTAGACTAGGTCATTTCCCCAGTGCAAAAAGGCCACTACCTTTGTCCCCCCCACTGATGTCTCTCCCCCTCCTCGAGTGAAACATCCCGATATCATTGCATAGGCTGCCTCAAGAGTATTAGGGTCATTCACTTGCTGAGTGATCAATTGATCGTGTAGACTAGGTCATTGTTGCCTCCTCATGTGGATGATGCTGGCGCATCAACATCTGGCAGTAGTTCACATGTATGCATGCCCCATACTTGCATTATGTGCAAGAATTTGTGCCTCAGACTGCTTAATGATGTTGATACATATTAGTATGTTATTGATGAGGAGGATATAGGAGACGCAGTTACAGAGGCTGAAACACCTCATAGGGCATCTACGTCTCATGAGAGTGCTGAGTAGGGGTATGCAGAGCCATGGAGTCTTGTTGATACAGTAAGAGTAAATATTATAAATAAATTTGTCACATGACTTATTTAATTTAAAAATAATTTATTTATTTGGATTAGTTTTAATGATTACATGCACTTATGTATATATATTTGGTCCGTTTATGATCATTTGATGAAAGACGAGGAGTTGAGACAAGTGGATGAATCCACAATTTTGGCCATTTCATTTGGCCTTGACACCTATACGGTATATTATAAATTATGTACCCATTGGTTTTTTTATATCATTTGGTGTACATGCTTGAATATCTATCAATTAGAGCAATAAAATTCATACATTTACTAATATATTGTCATCTTATTGTACTCTTGCAGGTATTAGCTGATGTGAGTGGAGGCCACAACGGGGTTCCTTCTTCATGTGTCGACAAAGGAAAGGTAATTAATTGTTTAAGATTAATTATAAATGCATATATATACCACTTATGTGTAGTAATAAATATTTTGCATGCACTTTATTGTAGAGGGTGTGGCTCTTGATGATGTCCCGACATAGGTTTGGGTGCCTAGGCTGACAGGCATCTCAATTCGGAGTGATAGCCCGATTGTTTGTAGACTTACATATTGTTATTTGTATTTTGTAACTAGGGTTGTTATGATGAAGTACATATATATATAATTGAATATCTTTTTTACTCTCATAGGTTACTCCCAGTGTGAGGGAGGCCCCACAAGAATCTTTCATATCTTTGTTGACCCAACCCACTATTCCAGAGGACAGATCAGCGGACGTAAGTTTTAATTCTAGTTCAATCAATTTGTAATTTTATTACGCTGTCATCCTATTGTGTAGATTTATTACTCTATGTTTCTCTACTAATATCATTATTGCAAATATATATTTATAGGTTAGAGTTTGTATTGATGGCATTGTCCCTTCACTACCAAAGGCTTATGTTAGGACATCTGATCGTGGTAGGCGACCGAGAGGCCAGGTACAGATGTTTGTATTTAGTTATAATTTTAATTAAATTATTTTTTGAATTATGAATTATGAAATATATATATATATATATATATATATATATATATATATATATATATATATATATACACACACACACACACACAAATCATATAAACTAAGAAATCTAACTTTGGTTTGAACTCATTTTTGATGTAGGATCAATCAGAGCCAAATATTTGTTCAAAGAGGCTACATTTTGATGATCCCCCTACGGCATAGGATGTATTTTTAGTTGTGGTCATTTAGAGATACCACTTGGCACATTTTGAGATGAAATATATGCCACATTGTACACCTTGAAACATTGATTTTGTAGACATTTTGAAATGGCATGTGCCATATTTGTATATGGAGATACTTTTGATACTTTCTATATATAGAAAATTTTCATTTTTATGTTATATTTGTCTCATCTTCTATATACACATTTAGTATTCATGTTTATGGAATTGAATGGTGAAGTTATATCTTGACTATGATTATCATTATAATTTAAATTATATATTATTAAATTTATATGTCAATTTGTTTGAATTTGTTATAATAGATGTAATAAATTACCCATATGTAATAAATTAATAGATGTAATGAATTTGTTGTCCTCAGTCACATACCTTGGGGTCACTTGGGTCTAGCGTGGTCCTAAGATTTCCAGTGACTCCGTTGGTAGAACAGGGTTGTCACTAGTGTTTACGTGGCCAACCAAAGTTGATGGAGCATATAGTTCGATGCTAAGACATATGGTTTGAAAGATCCACTATGGAGCTACTTTCAAATGACACTCACTACAAGTTTTGGCATCGACTGAGATTTCCTTTCCAAATGCAAACCAAGTTGAATTGCCCAAAGGAGAGAGGTTATTGTAGACCTTGACAACAAAATCTTGTAGCCATTGATAGTTTTTTGATACCTCTCACAACGTCTGAGATATGAGCCTTGGAAGATCACTTCCCAATCATGCTTTGTGCACCTTGGGGTCACCTGGGTTGAACGTGGTCATGAGTGTTCCAGTGACTCCATGGATGGGATGGGTTTTTAACTAGCGTTTACCCAGCCAACCGGAGCTAATGGAGTAGATGGTTTGATGCTAGGATGGACGGTTTGAAAGATACACTACAGAGCTACTTTCAACTGACCCTCACTGCAAGTTTTGGCATCGACAGAGATTTCCTTACCAAACACAAACAAAGTCAAATCGCACAAAACTGAGAGAGGTTATTGTATACCTTTACAACATAATCCCATAGCCCTTGACGATTTGTTAATATCTATCACGGGGTCCAAGGTATGAGCCTTGGAAGATCACTGCCCAATCATTCTTAGCGCACCTTGGGGTCACTTGGGTCAAACATGGTCGGGAGTGTTCCAGTGACTCCATGGATGAAAAAATATTGTCACAAGTGTTTACCAAACCAACCGGAGCTGATGGAGTGGACGATTTGGTTCCAGGATAGACGGTTTAAAAGACACACTATGGAGCTACTTTCAACTGACCCTCACTACAAGTTTTGTTATCAACTAAGATTGCCTCTCCAAATACAAATGAATTTGAATCTCCCAAAAATGAGAGATTTTATTGTAGACCTCTGCAATATGATCTTGTATCCTCTGACAGTTTGTCAATACCTCTCACGAGGACTGAGATACGAGCCCTAGAAGATCACTTCCCAATCATGCTTAGTGCACCTTCGGGTCACTTGGGTCAAATGTGGTCCTGCAAGTTCCAGTGACTCCGTGGGAAGAACGGGGTTGTCAGTAATGTTTACCCAGCAAACTGGAGCTGATGAAGCAAATGATTTGATCCTAGGATGGATGGTTTGAAAAATACACTATGGATCTACTTTTAATTGACCCTCACTGCAAGTTTTGGCATTGACTAATATTGCCTTGCCAAATGCAAACAAATTTGAATCTACCAAAACTGAGAGAGGTTATTATAGACCTCTACAACACAATATCATAGCCAATGATGGTTTGTGGAGACCTCTCATGAGGTCAGAGATACGAGCCTTGCAAGATCAGTGCCTAATCGTGCTTAGTGCACCTTGGGGTCACTTGGGTCAAACGTGGTCCTAAGCATTCCAGTGACTCCGTGGGTGGAATGAGGTTGTCACTAGTGTTTACTGACCAGTTAGATCTAATGGAGTAGACAGGTCAATGCGAGGATAGATGGTTTGAAAGATACACTATGGAGCTACTTTAAACTGACCCTCACTGTAAGTTTTGGCATTGACTGAGATTGCCTTGCTAAATGCAAAAAAATTTGAATCACCCAAAACTAAGAGAGGTTATTGTAGACCTCTGCAACATGATCTCATAGCCTTTGATGGTTTGTCAATACCTCTCATGAGGTCTGAGATACAAGCCTTGGAATATTTGTTCCCAATCGTGCTTAGTGCACCTTGGGGTCACTTGGGTTGAATATGGTCGTGAGCATTCTAGTGACTCTGTGGATGGAATGGAGTTTACACTAGTATTTAACCATCCAAATAAATCTGATGGAGTAGACAGTTTGATGCCAGGATGGATGGTTTGAAAGATACACTATGGAGCTACTTTCAACTGACCCTAACTGAAAGTTTTTGCATCGACTGAGATTGCCTTGCCAAATGCAAATGAAGTTGAATCGCGAAAAATCAGAGAGGTTATTTTAGACCTCTTTAATGTGATCCCATATCCCCTAACATTTTTTAGATACCTCTCATGAGGTTTGAGATATGATCTTTGGAAGATCACTGCCCAATCGTGCTTAGTGCACCTTGGGGTCACTTGGGTCGAACGTGGTCGTGAGCATTCTAGTGACTCCGTAGATGGAATGGTATTGTTGCTAGAATTTATCTTGCCAATCAAAGCCAATGGAGAAGATGGTTCAATGCTAGGATGGACAGTTTAAAAGATACACTATGGAGCTACTTTCAACTGACCCTCACTGCAAGTTTTGGCATCGACTGAGATTGCCTTTCCCAATGTAAAAAAAATTTGAATCACCCAAAACTGTGAGTGGTTATTGTAGACCTCTTCAACACAATCTTGTAACCCTTGACACATTTTTGATACCTCTCATGAGGTCTGAGATATGAGCCTTGGAAGATCGCTGCCCAATCATGATTAGTGCACCTTGTGGTCATTTGGGTCAAACATGGTCATGAGCGTTCTAGCGACTTCGTGGATAGAACAGGATAGTCACAAGCATTTACCCAGCCAACTGGAGCCAATGGAGTAGATGGTTCAATGCTAGGATGGACGGTTTGAAAGATACACTATGGAGCTACTTTCAACTGACCCTCACTGCAAGTTTTTGCATTGACTGAGATTGCCTTGCCAAATGCAAACTAATTTGAATCACCCAAAAACAAGAGATGTTATTGTAGACATCTACAACATGATCCCATATCCCCTGATGATTTATCAATACCTCTCATGAGGTCCAAGATACAAGCCTTGGAAGATCGCTTCCCAATTGTGCTTAGTGCACCTTGGGGTCGCTTGGGTCGAAAGTGGTCGCGAGTGTTCCAATGACTCCGTGGACAAAACAAGATTGTCACTATCATTTTCCCATCCAACCGGAGCTGATGGAGTAGACGGTTTGATGCTAGGATGGACGGTTTGAAAGATACACTATGGAGCTACTTTCAACTGACCCTCACTGCACAATGAATCATTTACATCTATCATGTATGTATCCATCTGATTCAAATGAACTTTCAAAGCATCAAAGATTGTTTGAAATGATAAAAAATAATATCCTTAAAGCATTACAAACAAAAATCAAACATGTAATAATTCAAACCATGCAAATGACATAAGTAAATAATTAAAAATTATGAGTTTTCATTGCTTATTTCTGGGAAAATCTATACTTAGATCCCTTGTTGGCACTATTGGCCACCCATACATGATTTTTGTCCTAAGTCCTTATCAATGACTTAGAGAACATTTAACTTTTAAATCAAATTGATTTTTACAAATTTCCATTATAGGCTTCAAAATATCTCAATTAACCATTAAGGATTCTTTTTTCCTTCTATCTCTGGTTGGATCCATGGTAACCTTAGGTGTCTTCATAGGTGCTCCTACACAAGTTACAAACCACATACAAAACCAAGTTTATTAACTCAAAATAGAATCTAAGAAAGGTGAAATTAATGTATTGAATTTAAGCTTAATGAACTTAGAAAACCTTGCACTAAGTTAACTTATTACCTAGTCAAGTGTTCTTGAAGAGTTATCTGTTTGCTTCAGGGTCTCCAATAGTGCTTCACGATTAGTAGTACTAATAGTCCTTGGTTATTTTGTCTTTGGTCTTCCTTGATGCTTTGACAACTTGACATTTATTTCTATAACAAGGTGTGAATACATGAGAATAGTTTTGTGCTTCTCATAGTCTTCAAATGTAGGAATTTCATTATGTCTAATCATGTATGTTCGCATCCATGTTCCCACAACTAAAACTAAACCAGTAGGATACGTGAACCCATCACCATCTATCATAGATTGT
Organism: Thuja plicata; assembly: GCA_018584345.1. Taxonomy (NCBI): domain Eukaryota; kingdom Viridiplantae; phylum Streptophyta; class Pinopsida; order Cupressales; family Cupressaceae; genus Thuja; species Thuja plicata. The sequence goes on from MU223759.1 coordinate 440,230, forward strand.
ACAAGCTTTTTTTTACCTCATACACAATGTACTAACCAATAATTTGACCTCTCATCATTCCCTTGTGGTGCAACCAATGCAAAAACATCTCCTGGCTGCAGAAGATCTGAAAGATGGTCATACTCAACTGAAGTGTACATGTCATCATTTTTGATAGAGAGTGTCAAAGATAAAGTAGTTAGATAATGTGGAACCCATGTATCCACCCACTCACTTGAATCACAATGATCCCAATCATACTAAAAACACATGGGCAAAAAACAAGCCAAATCTCATGTCCAAATGGTCTATGTACTACTATTGGAGCTTCAGAATGAATGCATTTTTGAAGAGTCTTTCACTGTTTGACAATCCAATCTATCTCCTATAGTTCCTTCCTCAACCAATCAAAATTATCTATGCACTGTAGAATCAAGAGTCCCCCTGTGACAATGCTAAAGTGCACCAATCAACAATAGAATGAGCATCAAGAAATACAACGCCTGAAATCCTCAATTTCTCCTTAACTAGAGCTCTCTTCACACATGCACATGTTCCATCATGCTCCCCTTTCCCATGCTCTGACTGAAAAAAAACTCCAAATATGAGGCAAACCTCTCTCCACACACATTCTACACAACCAATAAAACATTCTGGCATTCTTAAATTGATCGGTGCAATTATCTGACCAAATGAGATGCCTATCCATAGCAATACCATTTTCCTAAAAGAAGTTAAAATAGTTCTAGAAATAATGTTGAACAAAATCATGAGAGTGAGACCTATCATCACTCATATAAAAATTGTACTCTCTATTTATCTTTCGCTCATCTTTTGTGCTTTCAGGGGAATGTTTATATGTGATGTGTACAAAAATAGCAACCTGAATGGAACTGTAATATTGAGCTTGAGTCTCATTTTGGGGCTTCAATGTATAGTTCTCCATAAAGTGTACAATAGATATAAAAGATCCAATGGAAAAAGTGTCCTTACACGTCCTGAATTGTTGATCCAACCATTGAGACCTATGACTATGCCTTGCATACTTGTAAAGAATATTTGTCTTGAAATGTAAAATAAAATTAGAAACATTATATTCTTTTGCAACTAAATCACATCTAGAGCCTTAACCTCCACTCTTTAATGTATATTTCACTGTTTCATATACCTTTTCTTGGACTAGTGTCTTTACAAAATCGTGTTCCAAACCCTCATGAAAACATGTCCTAAACTTGGACAAGCCACCACATTCTAAGCACTTGGCATTTAAGCAATATTTTTTATAAAATAGAAAACCATCATCTCTATGACATAAAAATTGATCTAGCAAGTCTCTTGATGATTTTGGAAGACCACTTGCATAAAAATCCTCTATCATTTCATTAGTATGTAAAGTAGAACAAATGGACCGTAATAGTTCATGATGCATTGAAAACTCAACATGATATTTGAAACAACATGTATTCCAAATCATAACGGGTACACAATAAAATGGCTTCACAGATTCAAAAGACCTTTGTGATATTTTCAATGTTCGATGAGTCTCACAAAATGTTTTATACAACATTGTTTGACTTACCTTCACATAATGTTTAGGATGTGGAGTGCGGTCTCGATTGCCAATTCTGAACTTCAATACATCCTTCACATTTGGTGACACACTTAAGTTAGCATGCCAAAATTATTGAATTTCATCCTTGACAACATATGTTAGCTTCTTATCAAAACGTCGAAGTCTCCCACCATAAGCCCATGTATCAATTTCAAGTGGATCATCAAGTCTTTCTTTTCTTGCAAGTGCTCTATCCAAAGTTTTACAGTCTATATTGAAGTAAACACAAGTTTGTCTCATCAAACGAGCCTTTCTCAATTGATGACTTACTAAGGAGGTTGTAATAACCCTCTGAGAAACTCTCTTGTCTTTTTCTTTGCTTGTCTTCCCAATTCTATTGAGAGAATTGAAAAGATTATTCACAACAATGGCATTTCTCTCCATTTTCTTGTTCACACGAATCTTCAATTTCACAAGCACAGGTCTTATCTTTTGCATCTTTAACAACTGCACAAAAAATTGACATTGCTCAACCAATGTCTTGTTTCCAAAAAAATGATCATAAAGTCTTGAAGCCCACAACCTAACAGTTCTATGTGATCTCTTTCCTTCCC
>MU223759.1:442424-461985 GCA_018584345.1 Thuja plicata
CCAATTATTCATAATGTTCTCCTCAATTTCAATTAACCATTTAGGTGTTCTTGAAAGCCCCAAATTTGAAGATTGATTATCTTTATTGCAAGGGACTTCATTTTGCATATAATTTGGAGATGTGTAATGTTCATGTGGTTCTTTTGCAACATTTTCATTCCCCAAGTCTACATTTTCAATCCCCATCTGTACATTTTCATCTTCATTCCATTCATTGTCATTCCCCAAATCTATGTTTTCATTCCCCAACTCTACATTTTCATTCTCCATCTCTACATTTTCATCTTCACTCCATACATTGTTATTCACAAAATTAATTTCCATATTATTTTCAAATTCAACATCCTCTTCACTTGCAACTACATTGACGAGGTCACCTTGATTAATGTTTAACATGTCTTCTCTCTTTCTTCAATGATTTTCTCTATCTTTTTCCCTATATGCTTTAATTTCTTCATTCGTTACCTTCCTCTTCCATTTATACTTTTTATGATTGTTGCTTCCCATGTTGAGACTTCAAGTTGACAAAAAACAACTTAAATTAACTAAGTTTGAAAAAATGCGCCCCAAATCACTTTTTTTTTTTCTGCAACACGTCTGGAACCTGTGAAAAAAGTCTAAAATTGTGTGATTCCCTGGTCTGTGGGGACAGGGAATATTTTGGTCAAAATTACACTAGTCAATAATCGGGTACTTGATATTTTTAGGTACCGAAAAAAATGGCAGGAGTAAATAAAAAATTGAACATTCAGATATAAAAAGAGGTTTAAAAGGGTATTAAATTTAAATATTTAAATTGTATAATATATATATATATATATATAATGTTTAAGTTGTATTATATAATATTTTATATATATTTAAATATGTATTATATATATTTATATATTTTATATTGTAATTTTTTTGTGTATGAGGAAAATGTCAACCTGCAATCACTCACAAACAAGAAATCATTAGAGGGTTAGCATCTAAAATCCAAGTGAGGTAAAAACAAGCAAGACAAAACAAAGTATCCTCATATCATCGGATAGAGCTAAAATAAGTTGCACCCATGAGGCTTGTTTGATTTTCTCTTTTTGAATTGGATGTGGGTGTGCTCTCTTAAACACACAAATGAAGTGGATCCCCAATGCAAAATGCAAATATGAGTGCAAGATTTGGGAGCAAAAGAAGAGATTCAAGAGCTAGTATGAGGAACTAGTCTCAAATTCTTAAAATGATTATGCTACTATGATAATGAAATGCAATACAAGAAAGAAACTTATCATTTATTTACCAAATTGATCCTAGCATGTTATTTTTAAGTATTTTAAGCATAAAAACATGGAACTCGCTATGAAAATCTAAAGCAATTCTAGCATAATAACAATGCACAATGAGATATGAAAATTGAAGAGGAGAAGGCCTCTATTTATAGATTTTTGGGATAGAAGAGGAGAGGTTGAATGATGTGGCATCTATGTGGCATCCACATAAGAGCCACATAAGGGACACATAGGCTTGAAGGGATGGCTAATTTGAAGTCAAATATAGCAATAAATATTGAGTGGCTCAAGAATTCCAAGTGGGAGACAAAGGAGTAAATAGCCTTAAAGAGGAATGGGTGCCCATTTTGGAGAGAATTCTCACATGTGGGTGAGCATTCCATTAGCCTTAAAAAGGTTAGGAATCACCCTTTAAGTATGATAAGAGGACCATTAGGTAGGGAAATATGATTAGAAAGTGGGGTGATGGGAGTAGAGTAGGAATAGAGTAGGCTTAGGGTAGGTCTCTAGATTGGATTAATAGGTTTCTAGCTAGGATTTAGATTATAATTCAAATTAGATTTGAATAAATCATAGTTTAGAAGAATTAGGGACATGGAGGAATTTTAATAAATATAAATTTATTAAAAAGGGGATTTTGTGAGGCAAATGTATTTAAATAAAATACATTAGGATAGTATTTAAACCATTGAAAATATTGAAACTATGAAACTATTTAATTGATTGAATTAAATAGTTAGAGGAATAAGATGAAATTTAATATTAATAATAATATTAATATTTTTGGACGTCTACATTTTGCCCCTCTTTGACGTAGAATCGCAAGTGACGTTACGTCAAAGACAAGAAAACAAGTTGCCCTAGAGGAAGAGGGTTTCTAGGAGTTGTGTCAAAGTAACGACGATATAGGTTTGTGCCCCCTCGAGAAAATAACACAACAAAGACAATGTTGTGGGATTTTCTCGAAAAGGGATGCAACGGGAAGGAGGAAGGGAGAGAAGGTAATAAATAGAAGCCTTCTGAAATACAATTAAGAATGCAACTAAAATGCAAATGTAATGATGAGATTAAATGCAACTAACGATCCTTGGGGATCTATTTGTGTGAAAAATCTGGAGAGCACATCCAATTTTGATATTGCAAGAGGAGGTATGCATCAGGTGTTAGAAAATATAGATGAAAGAATTCCTTTGCATAGACTAAAAGCTCAAACAAAAGAACACTGTAAAAAGATGCATGTATTAGTAGCCACCAGTCACAATGCACCAAGATATAGTAGATCGAGGTAGTGGCGAGTAGGTGTAAACTAACACAAAAAGATAAAATCAATAAAGAAGACATCATGACCAAGTAATCATTTAGTCCAAAGTTATTGCCATGAACATGATTGATGTGATCAAGGATTTGATAAGCTAACGTTGGAAAGATGCATCTTGTCAGGCAAGGATTGAATTGGATTTAATTAAACGATATTTGATGGCAAAAGCTGTGAATAGGATGAGGAGCAAGGAGAATCAGTCACAAAGTTGATTTGGTGAAAACCAAGATCACAATTAAAGTAGTCAAAACATCACTGAAAAGGGAAAAAATAAACAATGCAAAAAGAAACAAGGGTTTATTGCAATATTTTTGAGAATATTTGATTTTTTGGAATTTTGGAATTTTTTGGATTTTTGCAATTTTTAAATTTTTTTTTTGGATTTTGCTACGCATTTAGGCTGTATAATAGGACTTAATATACAAAAATATATAGGCAGGGGAAGGAAAATGGAGCATGAAATTTTTGGGGAACATGGGGGGCTATTAGAGGGGCGGGGGCTTAAAGAAGGTCATTTATGAGTAGTGTTTAAGAAAAAATAGAGCTTTGGAGAGAAATCATGGTGGACGAGAGGATTCTCGGGCAGCTAGGAGAGCGCATTCGTACACACGGGTAGCCTGTGGAGCAGCCACTACCGGTGAGTAACCCAATCGAGACCTTGCTTTTAGTGTTTTCAAAGTTTTTAATCACTTTTTGGGTGGGTAGGGGGCATTTAATGTTGGTAATTAGGGTGGCAGACCGGAGACGCCAATTCTCAAATTGGTGTCTACGAAGATGCCGATCCCTGGATCGATGTCTTCACAGATGTCGATCTCTGAATCTGCGTCTTTGAGGACATCAGTGCCAAACCACTGTCTTCGAAGATGCTAGACCCGGATCCACATCTTCAAAGACGGTGGTGTGGGTGGGAAATAGGTGGAGATGTCAGTGTAAGAACTAGCATCTCTGACTGAACCAACATCTGCGCCAAAAGAGGTAGACGCTGATGGGGAGGAAAACTGGGGACTCGGCGAGGGCCGGGGTTAGGTTGACAAAGGACCTAGGGATGGGATGCCCCATTTTGGGAGGTGTTAGGATAGGAATAGAAGAAATATTGGCTAACATGGTGGATTTTGGATTGTGTAGGAGCAGTTCCCACCATTGGGATCTCGGGAGTACTGGCCGTTGACGACGAAGCTAGAGGCCCTCCTGACAGAGGTGGATTGGGGATTGTTAGTAGTGGTTGGGCTAGACTATGTGCCCCATTGGCCTAGGTACGAGTGCACAATGGGATGATGACCGCCTTGGTCGAGTGGTGGGATAGTGATACAACTACATTCCATCTGCCGACTTGAGATGCCACTATCACTCTTGAGGATGTGTGGCAGATTCTACGGATATCGATCTGAGGGTTGGTACCGCAGTATAGACTAGAGGACAGTGATCATTATATGGAGATCGCATTCCTATGACTTATGAGGATGATCTTGACATACAAGACCTAGATGCCCTGGTAGCAACCGGTTGACAGGAGGCTAAGGCTAATAGCCCTATTTTTGGCCAGATTGATTGGTGGATAGATGTTGGCCCACCTGGCTAGACACAGTTTTGGGATGGGGTGGTATCAGGTACAAGCAGGGATGCTCAAGGAGGGGACAACCTATTTCTAGGGCTATGTCATCCTAGGATCGTTGTACCATGATCTACATATGGCTGCATACCACAGGGTACACAACATGGAGACTGGGGTGACTCTATTGTTAGTATGGGCCTGGGAGCACATTGTAGTGTTCCATCTAATGCAGGTATGGGCGACACGACAGCCACAAGAGTCATATGCATGTAGATATAGACTGCCCTTGAGATATACTTCCATCGGTCAGACTAGATATTGGCATCAATTTCTAGATTAGGTTCAGGCTTTTCGCTGGACCCCATACAAACTTTGTGAGCCATGGAGAGCTATGGATTGGGAGGTGGAGCCGCCGATGGCTTCAAGGAATTTTTATACCTCTCTTATGTATAGATCGATTGCTTTCTACTAGGGAGGACTATCCATGAGATAGAGGGATACAAGCCATCCAGGGTCATGAGACAGTTTGGACTGCAGCAAGGGGTGGTGGCAGAGGATGATTTACATCCTCATGTCAACAAGGAGGTAGGCGTATGGGGCCAATACACTTATGGGATCACAGTGTGGGTTTCTTAGAGGATGATGGCACAGATAGCCTTCATGGCCAGGCTAGATGTCATTGACACAGGTATGACTACTGAGTATGCAACATGGTGGGCTGCACACACAACCTTACGACTCACAGATCCAGTGTAGGTAGTGGTCAACGAGCAGCCAACATGAGACATGGAGTTGGATGACAGGACAACTATAGGAGATGCCATTGAGACCTCAGTAGAAGGGTAGAGGAGGAGGCGACAACAGAGATGGGTTCATCCTTGGATAGAGGCACAAGCAGAGGATTGACTGGATCAGGGGCCACCAGGGGATGGATAGGACCAAGCACCTTAGGTGCCCACATAGGGACAAGTATAGGTACCTTAGGTTCCAGCACAGGTATAGGTACCATAGGGGCCACCAGCAGGATACATGGCATAGAATACTCATGACACTGTCATCGTAGAGTGAGACAGTTTACAAACTGAGTGCGTGAGACTATGGGGGTTGCTGGGGATGGCAGAGGTATCAAAGGCCAGCCTATAGACTAAGATGACCCAGGTACAGGGGCTATTAGCTATAGAGACAACACACGCTGATAGGGCTGAGGGTGCACTCGACACCTTAGAGGGCATAGTTGACTTAGGAGAGTTCTCAAAAGTGGAAATGACTCAGGATGCAACTGAGCTACAGACTAAGATAGGTACACTTACAAGTCAGTTAGGTACTTTGACTGAGCAGATGGATTAGGTGAAAGAGTAGATCCTTGCATTGACCTTAGAGAGAGATGCAGCACAGAGGTGGGCTGAGGCCTATAGGACAGAGAAAGATATTGCTAGACAGGTGGCCAGTGCAGGTGGGATGGGACAGGTAGTGGCAGAGGCTTTTGCCGCTCATAGGGATGCAACCAGGGTAGGTAGAGAGGCAGCCCACTATCAGGCGTTATATCATGTTCTGGTTCCTAAGGCCCAGAGATAGGTATTCACTGAGAGATCACAATCACAGTATAGGTCAAGCTTCTTTCTCTAAGGGGTCAGTGGGGATGCCACCCCAGGCACCACCGAGAGGGGGATCACAACCACCGACATGATTCCTTCAGAGGATTTTGTGACACACAATTTGATATTTTTAGATGTATATTTATATCAGTACCTAGGTGCATGTGATCTATTTTATTGATGACAAACTTAAGTATTGATGGACATTGGTTATATATATGATGATCAATGAGGAATCTATGGTTTTTCGTGATTCTATGACTTGATCTATACGATGTTATGATGCATATGCTTATATGATTACTGACATTGATGCTTGCAGGATGTGATGTTTTATTATTATGTATACACAGGATGAGATGTTTAGATGCATGTACCTAGATGTATGCTTATGCAATTGATTAATATTGTATACTACTTGTGATGTAATGCAATGGATGAATTTAATATGTTCATGAATGTTTTATGATGCAATGTATGTAAATGCAATGATCCTAAAGAAAATGTAGGGATGATATGGAAATGCAAGTATGGAGCGGATGCCATGGATGCAATAGGACTCATGTTTTTGGTGTGTGACGCACTGATGAACCAGCTAGGTAGACTATGGAGGACCAGGCAAGGGAGGTTAGCATGACGATGACTCGGGCTGTTAGTGCAATGGTGAGAAGACTGGACACCTCAAAAATATACAAGGACCTAACTAAATGATTAATTACAAGAGATTATGTACAAAGGTTTTTGTCGAGACTTGATTGGATCTTGCTACTTGATGCGTGCGATAGTGTTGGAACACCCAGGGAATATGGGAAATGTTGAGGTTTGCGAAGATGTGGTGATGGAGATGGAGGGGAGCAATATTTTGATAGATAATGGAATGGTCCACTACATGGGATGCTTTTTGCCAGGTTTTCATCACTCATACTTGTCCAAGGCGCCTGATTGCCAAGTTTTCACCATTGGACAAAAATTTTCTCTTTTCCTTTTTAAAAATTTTTTTTTTTTGTTTTTTTTTTAATTTTATTTGAATTTTTAATTTTTTGATGTTTTTTATGTTGTCCAAGCGCTTTTTTGCCAGGTTTTCACCAGGACAACCATTTTTTCAGCTTCATTTTTTTCTTTTTTGTGATTTTTTTAGGACTGTTTTGCATTGTTTTTGTGCTTTTTTCAGGACTTTTATACTTTTTATGGATTTTCTCAGATAACTAGAATAAACAACTAGTCATTAGGCATAGAAGTGCCTAAGATGAGTGATTTTGATAGGATCATTCAATGGTTCTGCTTCAGGAGTGGAGAGTTAATATGCCCCAGAACCAAATCATGCAGTGACAATGTATGGGCCTTGCCAGGTAACTTCAAATTTACCTTTATTTTTTTTATCAGTACCCACTTTCTGATTTTATTTTAGTGCAAGGTCCCCCACCTTGAATTAGCATGGGTGGACTTTCTTATTTTAGTTCTACTTGAATATATTTTTATAGACAATTAAGTGATCATAGGCTTGTTGGTGCTTTTCATCTAGTAGATCAAGCTGTGTGAGTCGTGCTACTCAGTAAGCTTCATCATCAACTAGGCCTCTCAGTGATACTCAGAGGGATGGGAGTTTGACCTCAATTAGTAAGATAGATTCTGCATCATAGACTAGAGAATATGGAGTAGTTCCTATAGGAGTACGGTAGGAAGTGTGATATGCCCAGAGGGTGGGGTTGATTTTGAGATGCCAGTCATGACCAGTATCATTGAAAAATTTCTTGAGGATTTAGATGAGGGTTTTGTTAGTTGCCTCAGCTTGACCGTTATCTTGAGGGAAATATGGACTGGAGAAATGGTGGTGGATATGGAGGTGAGAACATAGATCATTGACATGATGATTTTCAAATGGTGTTCCGTGATCTGTGAAGATAGTGCAGGGTATGCCAAAGCGGCAGAAAATGTGGTAGAGGATGAATTTTGAGATCTGGACACCTGTAGTGAGGGTGAGTGGAATTTCTTTGACCCACTTTGTAAAGTACTCCATTGTTATGATTATGTATTTGTGGCCTTCATAAGAGAGGGGAGTAATCTTACCAACGAGGTCAAAACCCTAACAAGAGAAGGGCCAAGGAAGCACAACAGGTCTGAGGTCCTATGGAGGAGCATGGATCAAATTGGCATGCTGTTGACAAGGAAAGCACTTTTTGATGAACTCACAAGCATCATGTTGCATTGTAGGCCAATAGTACCCTGTATGTAAAATTTGCTTGACTAGGACCATGCCACTCGTGTGGGCACCGCAGATTCCAACATATACCTCTTGTAAAGCCTGGGAGGCTTCAATTTCATCTAGACATCTAGAGAGCACATTGTGATAGCCTCGACAATAAAGGGTGTTGGCTACGAGGGTGTAGCGGGAGTCTCTATGAATAAATTTTTGGCATTGGGTTGCGGTGAGATGAGGGGATATGATACCATTTTGTAGATAAGCCTGGATATCATGGTACCACGGGGACTGGGGACCAACCAAGACACATACACGATTCAATTCATCATTCTCATAAGCGGGAGAATGAAGTTGCTAAACTAATAATTTGTATTGCATAGACTCATGAGGAATCTCTAAGAGGGAGCCAATTTTGGCCATTGCATCAGCAGCCTTGTTTTTCAAGCGTGGTACTTGTGTTATCTGTAAGTGGAGGAAATACTCTTTCATCTTGTCAACCATCTGCTTGTATGTCATTAATTTTTTGTCTTTAGTTTGATACTCATCTAGGACATGTTTAATGATGAGTTGGGAATCACCAAAGACATCTATATCTATGATATTCCATTCTATAGCCATACGGAGTCCTGCGATTAGTGCCTCGTATTTTGCAATGTTGTTCATGTAGGGAAATCCCAATTTGAATGACATAGGGATGTAGTCACCTTGAGGTGTGATGAAAAGTATTCTTGCCCCTGCGCCATGAGCTATGTAGGACCCATCAATGTAGAGTTTCCAAGTAAGTTGCTCTTCTATCATACATAAATGCTCATCTAGAAATTCTGTGATCAACAGATATGCATCCACCCATGGTGGTTCTACTAGCTAATCGGTGATGACTTTCCCTTTAATGGATTTTTTGTCTACATATTGAATATCAAACTCGCTTAGCAGCATAACCCATTTTTCCATTCATCCTGTGCGAGTAGTCTTGGAGAGTAGGTACTTGAGAGGATCCACTTTTGAAATGAGCTTGGTTGTATGACTAAGCATATAGTGGCAAATTTTTTGAGTGGCAAAGACCACTACCAAACATGATTTTTCCATAGGTGAATAATTGAGCTCATAACCCACTAAGGTCCGACTGATGTAATAAATATCTCTTTCTTTACTTTCATCCTCCAACTGAGTAAGGAGTGCCCCCAAGGCTATTGTAGTTGTAGAGATATATAGGATGAGTGGTCGACCGAGTACAGGTGGCACCAAGATGGGTGGATTAGCCAAATATTCTTTGATCTTGTCAAAACTCTTCTGACACTAAGGATCCCATTTGAATGTGTTATCTATTTGCAGGAGATGAGTGAATGGTTGGCACTTATCTGCTAACTAAGAGATAAAATGGCACACAGATTGTAGCTTTCCTTGGAGGCTACGTAGTTGTCAGAGTGTTTTTGGTGGAGGCATTTCTATGATAGCTTGTACCTTCTTTGCATCTATTTCAATGCCTCATCTGGATACAATGAAACCAAGAAGTTTGCCTGACGTGACCCCGAAGACACATTTCTTAGGGTTGATCATTAGGGAATAATGTCCAATCCTATCAAAGACGCATTCCAAAACATCTAGGTGATCTTCCATTTTTACTAATTTTGCTAAGATATCATCTACATAGTCCTCAAGAATCTTATGAATCATGTCATGAAAAATGATAGTCATGGCCCTTTGATATGTTTCCCCGGCATTCTTCAAGCCAAAAGGCATCATGTTATAGGAGAAGCTGCCCCAGGGGGTTGTGAATGTTGTCTTGTGCTAATCTTCTTCTGAAATACTAATCTGATTATATCTAGAAAAGATGTCCATGAGTGACAACATCTCATGTCTTGCTGTGAGATCTACTATCAAGTCTATGTTGGGCAGTGGGAAATCATCCTTGGGACATGCCTTGTTGAGATCTTGGAAGTTTGTACATAGCCTAATTGATTTATTAGATTTAGACATTGACACCATGTTAGAAATCTAGTAATAGTAGTCAATGGCATGGATGATCTTGGCTTGGAGTAACTTCTCAAGCTCTACTTTGACAAGTAATGCCACTTTAGGGTGCATCTTTCTGGCTTTTGTTTGACAGGTTTGATGTTTGGGTCCACTGCTAGATGATGAACCACCAAGTTTGGGTCTAATCCTGGCATGTGGGAGTAAGACCATGCAAAATTATTGATGGATTCCTTCAATAAAGTGACAAGATCACTCTCTTCTACTTCAGTTAGAGATGTTGCGATGTATGTGATGGCGGGATTCTCTTCGATTCACAGGTTGACTGGTTTTGTTTCTTCAATCAAAATCGATGACTGTTTAGGCCTGTAATCATAGATTAGAGGAATAGGAGAGTATTCATCCTCTAGTGCCTCAAAGAGGTTTTCTCCAGTGGATACACCCTTTATTTTTACTATTTTATGATCAGATAGTGCCCCAAAAGGGTTTTCGCTAGGGGATCAATTTTTCTCTTTTTTATTTTTGTTTTCTTCTTCATTTTTGTGGCTAAATTTGTCCTCTTCCCCAAAGTATGCCTTTGGGTCCAGTTAAAAGACATATGCTGAGTCTTGCCCCTAGTCATTATTTTGTTCAATTTCTCCCATAAAACTTAGGAGCACGTCCTCACTTTGGAACTCGTCAATGTGCATGACACTTGGTTCATCCCAGTCTATGAGTTCAGGATGGCCAAGGGGAAGGTTAATGAAGAGAATGGAGAGTTGGTATAGGACAGAATTTTCCAGGAAGGTTTCATCATCAAATACATCTTCATAGGCTCTCACAACTTTCTCTTCTGGGACATCTTCGATGGTAGCGAATTCGCCTAGGAAAGGATAAGAGGAATACATGTTATCATTGATGCCCCCATTCATGTCAGAATCCATGCCAAGGCCTAGATGCTTTTCTTGTCAGGTAGGTAAAATAGGATCTTTCATTCCTTTCTCTTCTTAACCGAGGCCACCTCCTTGGTAGTTCCATTTTTCTGTCACCAACTTGTGAGATGCAGGGTACTTTCCTTTGAAGTAATTGAGGCAACTTGTATCCTTGGGTGGTGGATCCCTATAGAGCCATTGGTTGATGTTTGGTATCATTTCCTGGCTATTCAAAGTACCATTTGAGATAAAAGTGGTAGGACCCAATTCTAGTGGCTTCATTGGTTTTGGTTCTATCTTGCATGGATTAGGTGTGTGATCTTGAGTGTGTGGATCAACCAGCAGTGCTCCAACTGTGAAGGAATTAGATAAACTATATTTTCCACAACCTTTGTTGTTGATCTTGACCCTGGAAAGGGTGGAAGAGAGGATTGTTTCTGGATCTGAATGGGTTCAAGATGAACTGGCAACAAATGTGCCAATGTCGATCCCGGGATAGTGATTGGAATGTGGAAAGGAGGTTTCCAATGCATTGCAGTATGTAAAGGGCTTGGGATCTATGCAGATGGTGATCTTAGTGCCATTATATGGGAATTTGATGCATTGATGGTAGGTGGAGGGGAGGGCTTGCATAGAATGAATCCATGGGCATCCAAGGAGGATGTTGAAAGGAAGATCAAGATCAACATGACATACTGTATCCTAGATAACAGGGCCAACTTAGATGGGTAATGATATGGTGCCTTTAGAAGTACGCTCTAGATTATCATATGCTTTGATTATGATGACATCATTTGTTATATCAGCTTCGGTGCAACCCAACTTTTTTATGAATTTTAGAGTACATAGATTCAGGGCCGAACCATTATCTATTATGACCCGTTTGATGGAAAAATATGTAACCATGATGGCAATATAGAGTGGAAGATTATGATCGGCTTCTTCTAAGGGTACATCTATTGGTTTAAAGGAGACCCCAAAAGATACATATAAGTGGCTGACAAGGTTCTAGAATTCAGTGAGGTTGATGTTGCTAGGAACATGGGATTCTTGTAGGGCTTTATTAAGGATCTCTTGATAGGTAGGTGAGGTGCGGAGGAGATCTAGGATGGAAATTTAGGTAGGAGTATTTTCTAGGTGTTCCAAAATGTTGTATTGAGTACTAGCAGATGAAACAATACTTGCACCTGCAACTGTTATTCGGCCTTGACAAGTGGTGACCTTGTATTGGTTATCAACACCCTTGACATGGATGACATTGATTGAGGACTGGACCTGGGATATGTAGCCGATGATATTATTAAAGTTGATATATGCATTTGTATAATCTTTTCTATCAGCATTTTTGCCTTGCTTACCCTTCTCCTGATTACATGATTGAGTAGCATTGCCTGGGCCTTTACCTGAGGTGTGTTCAGAAAATGCATTTTGATAGAGTTCTACTTGCGTTCAATGAGATCCTAAATATAGTGTTTTAGATTCATGCATTTGAGAGTGGTGTGTCCCTTAATGTGATGGTAATAACAATACTTGTTGTATTTATATCAGGCAGGCTTAGGTGTTGAGTCATCAAATGGTTGCGTATTTGGGCACATGACTTGGTTAGCTTGGACCATTCTATGGAAAATGACATCTATAGGTTCACCCAAGGGGGTAAATGTGCATTGTGGTGCATTCTGAGTGCAAGAACTTTATTGTCCATGTGGGACTGATATGGCATTTGTCTGATTCACATGACCTTGGTAGTTGGGTTGATATGATGTCCCTAGAGGGGGATAGATAGTCACGCCTTGAGCGCGCATGTTTTTCTAGTAAATCAGTTAGGGATATGTGGGAGTGGACTGTTGATACACTAGCGATGCTTGCTGATAAGTTTGGGTAGGTGCATTATGACTGGCTACCACAAACTGAACATGTTTGGTGTCAGTGGCTTCGTCAGTTACTTCTTTCTTGTTCTTGTTTGAGTACCATGATCGATCATTATTATGTTTTTCAGGTTGGGATTCTTTGTAGTGCTTGATGGCACCATCTTCTATGAGACCTCATTTGAGATCGATGCCTTTGACTCTGATGTATTGATAAGTTTGTATATAGTTCATGCACATATGATAGACAAGCTTAGGA
Organism: Thuja plicata; assembly: GCA_018584345.1. Taxonomy (NCBI): domain Eukaryota; kingdom Viridiplantae; phylum Streptophyta; class Pinopsida; order Cupressales; family Cupressaceae; genus Thuja; species Thuja plicata. The sequence goes on from MU223759.1 coordinate 455,364, forward strand.
TGAAGGTTGTTAATGAAGATTTTGATAAGATGTTTCTTAGGGGGTTGATAGGACAACCTTGTAGTAAGCCCTTGCCAGTGCTTAAGGTAATCATCTAGGCTCTCTCCTCCCTTCTATTTGGAATTGCATAGATCAAGGAGTGAGAGTTCATTTTTGATGTTATGTGCGTATTGGGCCACAAACTTTTTAGATAGTTCAGCAAAAGTGGAGACTGTGTTGTAGGGGATTTTGTAGAACCACTCAAGAGAAGTTCCTCCTAAGCTCTTGGTAAATAGTCTCATGAGGAAATTATCACCATAGGCCACTTCTTGACATGCCATGTAGAATTCTTTCACGTGGCTCACAAGATCTCCCTTCCCTCGATATTAATCAAATTTGGGTGTCTGAAAGTGCTTAGGGAAGGGTATTGTAGTGATGGATCAATCAAACGGGTAAGGGCACACTTCTTCAAACTTGAATGTTTTAGCCCTGGTTCCTACTTTTAGCTCTTCGAGAGTGTTCTTCATTTCCTCCCATTCATGATTGATTTGTGGGGGAGGATTATTAACTGTGATTGCATTGGTTCCCTGGATATGATTTTGATCAAATGGTGAATATGGGGGATTTTTTGGGGGATACTATGGTGTCTGATATGATGGTTGATGGTCAGCGTATATGGGTTGTTGTGCTAGAAGCTGAGGTTGAGGGGAATAATGCAGTGGAGGAGGTGGCAGAACTTCATAGGGTTGTTGCAACTGCTGGAAGTATGCTTTTACTTGATGAGGGGTTGGATAAGTGGGCTAAGCCTATTTCACACCTACATAGGGTGGAGGATAGGTATTCTATGGTGGTATGCCCCCATTGGCTGTAGGGAGGTAATTGGTGTTGTTGGGAACACTGAATTGCTATGGTGGTGGGATGGTTTGTGATGCAACGAAAGATGGTATGGTTGGGTAGTTGATGGAATGAGTTTTCTATTGGTGCATGGGTTGGATGAAAGGATTAGCAAACTATTGCAATGGTTGTGCCATGAAGGGATTTTCCCCCTGCATTTGTGGTTGTGACTGGTGTGTAGCTTGGATGATAGGTTGTGTAGCGAAGGGGTTGATTTGTTGTTGTTGTTGTTGTGCTTGGGATGTGAATGGGTTGGCATGTTGTCGCTGCAATTGTTGTTGTTGGCATGGTTGTTGGATATATTGTTGTTGTTGGATAGTTTGTTGTTGCTGGATAGGTTGCTACTAGATATGTTGTTGTTGGATAGGTTGCTGCTACTGGATAGGTTGTTGCTGGATGGGTTGTTGTTGTTGGATAGGTTGCTGCTGGATGAGTTGTTGTTGCTACTAGATTGATTGTTGCTACTGTTGGATGGGAATTTTGGGTGTGGTGAAGGGATTCGTAGATGAATTTTGCATGGGAGGATTTGGGTTGATTTGCGATTGAGGCAGAACTATTGGAGTACATTATGGTTGCGTTGCTAGTGGAGCGGGGAAAGTGGACCCTTGTGGAAATAAGGGTTGGTTATAGGCATTGGTAGGTGGCATGCCTGTGGTGAAGAAATATGGAATAGGCATGGAGACTTGGGTGCTTTGATGCTGCGAACTGGTTGTTGCACTTTGAATGGGCTGAGTAGGGATGGACGGAATGGTGGTTTGTTGTGTGCTGACTGGTGGTGGTGGAAATTGTGTTATAAATGTTGGGAATGTTTGTAAAAGTGGAGTGGCTGTGAACTGAGGAGGTGCTTGCATAGTGATAGGGGGTATTTATTGTGCTGCTGATGTTATATCAAGAGACAATGCTCTTGAGGTAGATGAAGGTGTCATGTGCATGATGGAGGGTGGGATGGAAGGTTGGACTACTTGTGAGATGAGATTTTTCACCTGTAGGGCTCACTGAAGCAGATCAAAAACTTTGTTTCTAGTGGGGTGAGGACGTTACCCTGGAAGTGTCATAGGTCGTGTGACAAGTGTGGGTATAATCCAAGGTGGGAGTTGAAGTCCTTGTTGCTGAATGTCCAAGAGTACCTGACTATTGTTGCATCCACTCATGGTGTTTACCATGTGGACATGTCTTGGATGATTGATAAATGTCTCTATGGTACTCATTGTCTCATTAGTATCTACCTAGATGTGCTCAATTTTTTTGTTGGGCTGAGGTGCATAGGTAACCATGGTGTTAGTGTTGTTAATCAAAGGATTAGATGAACTAGCGGCAAGATTAGGATCCATGTTCTTCCTCTTCTTAGTGGCTTGTGTGATAGGTAGAATGAAATGACTACCTTAAGGGGATATGAGATGCAAGATGTAATGCAAGGATGTGCCTAGGAAGATCAATATGATGGTGCTAGGACTAGGATATGTCCAGGATGATGAATATGATCCTATGGATTAAGGATAACTTGGTGTATGCAAATATTAAGGGTTACTTTTCCTAGTGTAAGATCAAGTGGATGTGAATGTCTACCTAAGACAAACTTGTGGTCTTCGGTAGACAAGATTCACTATCAATGCAAACTAACCTTTTGATCAAGGTGATGAGGTTGCAAAGGCAAAGGGGATTATCCTAAAAAATGCTTACTTAAGGATACTTAGGGATGTGGGTTTGATTAAGATGTAGGATCTAAGAAACTAAACAAGAGGGTGCAATCCCAAGTGAAGGATGTGATTAAGATGGTTGTGGATGATGGTTTGGATGATGCTAGGTTGACTAGGATTGGATTGGATAATGCTGGATTATGCTAGGATGAGTGTGTAATGTGTTTCTAAATATGACAACCTAAGGGAGGTCCTAAAATGCAAGCTAAGTGAGCTTAAGAAGAGGAGGAATGTTCGTTTGTTCTGGTAAACTAGCTAGTCATATTGCTCAAATCTAACAAAAGCAGCATTTAGATGATATTTTCCCATAAAGAGAGGAACCTTGTTGTTGTATATCACTTTGTCAAATTGTTCTCGTTTATGGGTTTATTTCTTGATGGAATCAACTATGTGTTGGTACTTGTTAGCCTCTCAGGTTGTATTTTTATCTTTTCTTTGCACGGGTGGTAATAGATTTTTTACCTTCTTATGCTTCTTGGAATTAGTCATGTCCTATAACTAGATCTGATTTTTGATGAATAGTTGGAGGTTTTTGGACATATCTCATAAAAGGTCAAAGTTCTAAATATTGTAGCTCGTGGTAATCTGCAGAAGGACAATGTTTTGATGATCTGGCACAAGTTTGTTCTCTGTCTGATTTTCAATAGATTTGTTCCATGGCAAGAACCAATTTCAACATAGTCAAATAAACAAAATAACAAGCATGTGTCTTGAAAAAAATCCGACAAGGGACAAAGAAAACTTGAAGGATACAGGCAAGTGACTAATTTGTATGTTGGGTATTTTGTTTGTGTCTTGGATTTGTCAGTATTATTCAAATAGTTCAAACACGCATCTACCTAAGGAATTGGCTTTGAATGAAATATTATAGACCCATTGCTCAGTAGTACTTCAGCTCACACATCAGTGTCACCCCCGAAAGGGTGCCCATATTTTTTCCTTTTTACAGGTATTGTTGCTGTGTTATGAAGATCTCTTTCACAACACAATACCTTGGGACACATATGATGGGGATCTTTGGGGGAGATTCTTCCCTCCCCTTGGACTATAATAAATCACCGTTCGGAGGTGAATCGAGTAGCTTCTATGCTTAGAGTGTTTAGTAAGTTTCTTCATTCTATTGTATCCTCTATGTCTACACAAGCATGATTCAGGCGTATAGCCCATAGAGCATCTTGACAAAAGTGGTCACTTAAACATGATTGATATTGCGAGGCCGCACTGAAGTTCGATGAGAGTTGAGCATAAGCTCAAATGCCAATAAACTCCTAAGGCTTTAACCCCAAAGAGTAAATTTCATTAACGTGAGTTGGAGTGGTGTGGCTTACACCTCATTCTCACATGGGTCATTCCCAAGAGATTTTTCCCTCAACCGGTAGGCCCATCTAAAAGGATTAAATTGTTAAAGTAAATTAGATTGGCGACAAAAAAGAGTGTGGATTTTTTATTTTCCCACAAGGGGAAAAGAGCATACTCTCCTATCCAGAATCATTTTCTCCAGACACATAGAAGACAATTTTGTTCATTTCCAAAGATTTCATTGTTTAACACAAAGAAAATGTGTCTAGGTTTTTGATATTCCCAAAGGGGGAGAGAGCATAATCCCCTAACACTTGCTTTGAATTATACAAGAAAATCTCCCTAATTATGCTAGGTGCCTAAGAAAACTATTGCAAACATGATCATTTGGTCAATGTTGATTTGAGGCAACCTACAAGAAAAATGTGAGTAATTTTTGAATTGACTTCTTTGACCAACAGTGCTACAAGAAAACTGATTAGTAGTTTCAAAACCTTAACCTTTGACAAGAATCATCACAAAAACCACTCAAAATTTGTTAGCAAAATGATCAACAAAAAAATTGTCAGAGCGCAGAAGCTAATTCAGGGCGCAGACTCTGGTTCTATGTTTTTAGCACAAAAAAGACAGAATGTAGGAAACTAAACCAGAAAAAACAAAAAGATAGAAAATTGTTATACCAGTTGGAGACGCTGATTCATGAAATGTAAACACTGATCGATGAGTGTTCTGAACCGACATTTGTGTAGATGCCGAAACTGGAACTCACATTTCTGGAGATGCTGTTGTCTACAAAAGTCAGAAAAACACCACCAAAAAAAAAACAAAGTTATTTTTCCTTATTTCTTAGTCTTCAAATTGATCATATTTAACCATTTTGAGAGTATCCAAACATTTAAAAGCTAGTTTTCTTTAATAAATTATCAAGATTCGTTCCCTTAGTAAAATTTTAACATTATAACAACTTGTAAAATTGATCTTTGCTACAAAACAAAATGCTAAAATACCCAAAAGAAGTGGGAAAGATAGTAAATCTTGACAAATGAAAAATTATCTTTGAAAATATCCTAAATAATCAATGCCAGGTGGAGACACCAATTTAGGGCACAAATGCTGGTTTAGCAGAGACGCCGAATGGTAGTTCAGAGAGAACCAACATTTACACAGACACCTCTGCGTAAAATGCAGATGCCAATCTTTGAGTGTGGTGAGTTTTGGAAGAAAAAGACAAGAAATTAGAATGATTTTAGGGACGTGGGTCCCATCAGGCCTGCCATAATGTGTATGAGGAAAAATAAAACATGTAATCACTCACAAACAAGAATTCATTGGAGGGTTAGCATCTAAAATCCAAGTGAGGTAAAAGCAAGCAAGACAAAAAAAATTATCCTCATATCATCAGATAGAGATAAAACAAGTTGCACCCATGAGGCTTGTTTGTTTTTTTCTTTTTGGATTGGATGTGGGTGTGCTCTTTCAAACACACAAATGAAGTGGATCCCCAATGCAAAATGCAACTATGAGTGCAAGATTTGGGATCAAAAGAAGAGATTCAAGAGCTAGTATGAGGAACTAGTCTCAAATTCCTACTATGATAATGAAATGCAATACAAGAAAGAAACTTATGATTCATTTACCAAATTGATCCTAGCATGTGATTTCTAAGTAATTTAAACATAAAAACATGAAACTAGCTATGAAAATCTAAAGCAATACTAGCATAATAACAATGCACAATGAGAGATGAAAATTGAAGAGGAGAAGGTCTCTATTTATAGATTTTTGGGATAGAAGAGGAGAGGTTGAATGATGTGACATCTATGTGTCATCCACATAAGACCCACACAAGGGAAACATAGGCTTGAAGGGATGGCCAATTTGAAGTCAAATATAGCAATAAATATTGAGTGGCTCAAGAATTCCAAGTGGGGGACAACTGAGAAAATAGCCTTAAAGAGGAATGGGTGCCCATTTTTGAGAGAATTCTCACATGTGGGTGAGCATTCCATTAGCCTTAAAAAGGTTAGGAATCACCCTTTAAGTATGATAAGAGGGAAATTAGGTAGGGAAATATGCTTAGGAAGTGAGGTGATTGGAGTAGAGTAGGAATAGGGTAGGCTTAGGGTAGGTCTCTATATTGGATTAATAGGTTTCTAGATAGGATTTAGATTATAAGTCAAATGAGATTTAAATAAATAATAGTTTAGAAGAATTAGGGACATAGATGAATTTTAATAAATACAAATTTATTAAAAAGGGGATTTTGTGAGGCAAATGTATTTTAAAAAAATACATTAGGATGGTATTTAAACCATTGATAAATACCAACAATGAAACTATTTAATTGATTGAATTAAATAGTTAGAGGAATAAGATGAAATTTAATATTAATAATAATATTAATATTTTTGGAGATCTACAATTTTATATTAATATATTTTTTACATATTAATATGTATTGTATATAATTATATAACGTTTAAATATTATATTTATATGTATATTATATATAAATATTATATATATAAATAATGTTTAAGGGGTATTATATATATGTATATTACATATTATAATATTTTATATTATAATATCTTATATATATTAATATATAAATTTTATAGATCATAATATTTAAATTGTATGTCAAAAGTTGTCATGGGGACTTCCTAGGGGTCCTAGTATGCCTTATCACGCGTTAGGACCCCTAGGAAGTCCCCATGACCCCTTTCGACAAATTGGAATGCTCAAGTGTG
>MU223759.1:498774-539167 GCA_018584345.1 Thuja plicata
GATTCCTCCTTAAGAGGAAATAGCACAAGTGGCACACACATTATGAATGTGGCTCACATGCACATGGGAGTTACATTCAACTCCTTTCTTCTCATCTCTACATAAGAGATGCTTCTTTTCTCTTTTTCACTGACTTTCTCACATTCACTTGCAACACTTAGTTTTCTCATTCTCATTCTCTTGAAGCATTGTATGAGCATTTTTCTCTCATTCTCTTCCTCTCTCTCTTTTAGGCTTTTTTTCCCATTCTTAATAATATCACGGGGGTTTTTTTATGCTTTTTCCCCTTCAAAATATTGTCTCATATTGTATGGTGCATGCTTCTAACTTGGTTATTTCATGGTATGCATTTCCTCACACTTTGCTCATTAGATTAAACAAGATCCTTTTTGCTCTTCTTGATCTTTTCTTACAATTACATATTACTTCTTTAACAAATACAGTATCCTTCAAGCTTAGAACCTATCAACTCGTATTCAAATCATGAAAGTACTAACTTAAAAGATTTACTCACAATATAATTTAATTCTAACTAATTTCAAAGAAACAAAAGTTTTTATTATTAAATATTTTATTATTATAATTATTTTGCCCTATCTTAAAATAGAAATTGGTTTCAAATATTTACATTAAAATTTTAAAATAACAATTTTCCATCTAATTAAAATTTTAGATATAAAAATTTATTTATCCAACAACTTCTTCAGTTTGAATGAAGGTATTTGTAAATTAAATTATATATGAATGTAATCAAAGTTTAGAATCATACCCTCAATGATTCATCATTGAGATGAGATCAAGATGAGGAAATAATCAACTTTTTGACTAAAAATATATATGAATCGACCATTGTTAATGAAAGTCATTTTCATTTTGTACTCCCGTTTATCACTGCATGTCCCTCACTCGAGCGGCACAAACCACTGAACTTACGCAATACACCCAATTTACAAAAGACTTGACTTACTTTTCAGTCATCAAGATCGCATGAGGGGAAAGAACGGAGTGCGGTCAGTGAGCTATGGAATCTTTCTCTTTATTTCATTCCTGTAAGTCCTCCATTGAATGAGATGTCTTCTAGAAATATGTTATGCTTTCTACATCTTAAAGTTAGTGAAGGTTAATGAAATTATTTGAGTATCACTGTTCAATTTTGGATTTAATTTAACAAGTTTGGAAAAATAGTTAATTATCAATGGGGTAATTTCAAAGTATTTATAAATTATTTTTAATGTGTTTATTAAAAATTTAATTAAAAATTATTATCTTACAGTAATTTATTTTTTATCAAAAATTAAAGAAAAAATATATTATATATTTATCATCCTTTTATTGTTTCATTTAAATTGTGTATATTACTTATATTCTTTTTAAGAATTTTAAGAATATCTTTTTTTTAGTGCAGAGAAACTGTTCATTTACAAATTAGGAAAAAAGTTTTTAAATTATTTTTTTAAAACAAAGTGTTCACAACAAGAACCAGGAGCATCAGGAGGGCCAGACTGAGCCGGAGCTGGAGACCACCCAGAAGTATGGTGAGGTAGAGAAGGCGAGCGGCGGTGCCAACCATTTCTCCCCCCAGGGTGAAAGAGAAAGAAAGAAGCTGAAGATGATGGATAGTCACTTCCCAAGCTTCCTGTTAACCCCAATGATGTGTGGGCTTCTGATGATAAAGATCCTCCTCCTTCTGGCACCGCTCTTGCTGCTTAAAGGCTTTATGCCTATTTTTTTTATGAATAGTTGTTTACCATTTCTGGCTTTGTTGTGTGAACTCTGCGGAGTGATTTCTTTATCCCACGGCCCCTTTTTTGTGAATATGTAGCTTTAATATTTTACTAATAGAAAAGACACTATTCCTTAAAAAAAAATAAAAATTTGTTCACATTATTTCTTTTTAAAAGAAGGAAATGACAAGAAATTGTTCACATTCTTTGGTCTTATTAAATACGTAATGGCCAAAACAACTATTACTGAAACTAAGTGCCATGACATTCTAGAATTTACTAGGACAGTAATCTTGTGCTAATCTGCCAGACTTGGACTTTAGGAATTGACGGCACTACTTTAGCCATGTCATTCATTTTCTATTTAAACTCAAAAATATACAAGAAACGCATCACCATCTATGCACTACCTCAATGGCAATTAAGCATTTGTTCTTAGCAGTAATTGTTAGTATTGTAGTTCTGTAACTTTGGATGGTGGTGATATGCTTCCATTCAAGGTTCGCCCAGGGAAATCGAGATTGGGTTTAGGTAGTTTAGTTGATTTGATAAGAAAAAATGAACTCACTTACATACGCAATTTGTCATGGATTGGTTCAAGGCCTTGTTAATTCATTAAGATTAATTTCTTGTATTAATTTAGTTTGAAAATCTTTAATTTTGGTAAATCTTAATATATATAGGTTCTTATCTAAGTTATCTTATCCTAAAATTTTAATAAAAATTCTTTAAAAAAAGTTCACTTATTTCTGCCTTGCAACACCTTCTCTAATTTTAGATAAACTCAGGAACCTTTTGTTGATTTTATTTATTTACAACATTCACCTTGCATATCATTCTTATTGAAGGACTCTAGTGCACTTCTAAATTTTTTTAGTCTAATTGTGTTGCCTACAGAGCCCCTCATTGGTGTTTGATAAAACAAAGGTATATATTTTTCCCTATATTTTATATGTAATAACTTTTTCTTACCTCTTTCAAGGTAATGTTGCGGCCTATATTAGAAAGTACCAATTTATCTAAGTTCAGATCTTCCTTTCATACAAGAATCATGTTTTGGACAATTTTTTAAATAATCTAAGAACTATTATATTATTCACGAATAAGTTGGGGCTATCCCGAGGTGGGTTAGAGGAGGAGATAGAATAGCCCATAGAATTGTAGGGGGGTTAATTGATAGTTCATCTGTTGTGAAACTTTCCCCATATAATAGTAGGGCCAACCCAACTATACTTTCCCCCTTCAATAAGCCTCCATATTTAAAAAATATTCCTGTTGTAGTGTTTGTTCTTTGATTATACTTCTTTCATGCCTAAATATTTTAACCTATAAAAATTTACAAGTGTTAGGGGTGATTGTGTGTATTTCTAGTCTTTAATAGGCTTATAGCTTTCCTCTTGCCAATATTCTTTCCCTTTATTCTGTGAAATACAACTTTTTACACTTTCTCTTGCGACCTTGACTGTTTTAGTCTTTAAGACTTCTTGTTACATAGGTACTTTATCATTGATTTACTAGTGCTTCCACACCCTACTTTGTGTTTACTTTTGGCCATGCAATTTAGATCCTCATGTAATCATGTACATCTTATAATGGTAGAGGACTAATCCATCAGCCTCAATTTATCCACTTACATGTTTTCATGCTTTCTCTCCTTCAGCATTGAGTATTCACCATCCTTATTTCCTAATTTGAGAATTCAATCTTCCCTCAAGTCTCGTTGTGGAACCCATACTAGTAGGATTATTGATCATACCAAAGTAGTAATAGGTGTATGGTAAAAAAAAAATATAAACCTTGAATGCCTTTAACCTTATTTTCTTTGGTAATTTTTATTCTAGCATAAGAATAAATATTTTCATTACTATTTTTCATCTAATGTCGGGTTCATGTTATTGGTGAGTTGTCATTAAATATGTAGGTTCATATTATTGGTGAGTTGGCATTATATATGAACCTTCATACATTTTTATTGACTCAGGAGTTGAAGAAAAGACCCGACATACCAACCAAACACAACCTTATGGATTTCAAAATTATTAGCTTTCCAATTGGGCTCATGTAAAATCAGGGCACATAATTGGGTACTCACAAATCTTTATGTATGAAAATTTGAAATTCAATAAGCCATTTTGCACATATTTTATAGTCAGTCATCCCCAATCATGAGACAAAATATTTTTCAAAGAACTCTATTAAATATTAAGATGCCTTGTATGTTATCCTGTATCTTGTTTTTATAGAAGCAGAAGTATAAACCTAAACGTTAAAATATTGCAGCACAAATTATTTTCAAAGAAATAATATAAAAACCAAAATAGAATAATAGAATAACAAGAAGATGCGGATTTACGTAATAAAAACTTCACAAAACACCACAGAAACCTCCATGGGGAAAGATATCGATATTCTTATTTCTTAGGAAATACAATTACAATGCTCATGGTTGTTGCCATCATAATTTCTCTTGCAATTTGTAATTCACATTCTCTAGCAATTTACAATTGACCATTTACAATTACCCTCCTTAACAATTTTCCTTCACAAGAAACATGGATATATACTAGGTAAACTTCTAAATATAACTACCACCAACATAGAAAAAACTTATTTTATTTCTGTCTTCAACATAGAAAGAACTAGCTTTATTCCTTTGAAGAAATTAGCAATTTCCTTTCGAATATAAACGCTCTTTTCTTTCTAAAAATGAGATAAGATATCTTTTTTTTTTCTTGTTTCCTTTTCTATTTGTTTTATAGCTTTATTTCTATATTGTTTTCACAATCCAATAATATCCACCTTTACAATAATTTACCTAATACCTCTTCATGCCCAACCAATGTGTAGGCTCCTTGGACTACCTTTAGAAATATGATTTCTCTAAGACAAATACAAGCCTCAACTAGGTCTCAAAGTAACCATGAGTTCCTCTAATCAACCAAACAATGGTAAGCTCCAATTGAAACACTACACTCTCATTAAGCTCGCAAGAAGATGGCCAATGTACTAAACACCAAAAGAACTTCCCAAACAAGATCAACATCGTGATCTAACCATCCCCTCAAATGAAGTTCATATGCTCCAATGAACATACTACACTCCCACGAACACCAGTCATGCAAAAAATTTAATATACAAGAGTCCAATATAGAACTTGATAGAACAATATCCTTTGAACCAAGGAATAACCACAATATTTTGAAACACAAAAACTATAAAACCTCTCATGCAACCAATAAATAATCATTTGTTGCTTTCATGTAACCAAGGGGTGAAACCATGAACCCAACAAAATAAACTCCATACTGTAGTCCAAAAACCTCTATGTAACTAGAATGTCCAAATCCATCCAACATGAACACCTTATTGCTATTGTTCCCACTCTCACAGTATTGTAAAAAAAGAACCAACACCATATCTTCCCAGCCTTCATGAGAGATACCCACAAGTTTCTTCAACTTTCCCACCTATACCTTGTTGCACTAGCAAATCATGCATCATGAGATTCCATAGATCAAAGCTATTCCTTCCATTAAATTTCTCCACCTCGAAGCCTTTATTCGAGAAAGCTTTTCTATTTAATGTTGCAAAATCAACACCAAATCTGAACCTAGATACTACAAAAATTATCACTCTGATACCACTTATTATGGAAGCATAATCCCAGATGATAAAATATTAAAGCACAAATTAGTTGCAAAGAAATAATATAGAGAATAAAGAGAAGATTCAGATTTTTATTGTAAAAACTTGAGAAAACATCAAGCAAACATCCATGGGTAAAGGAATTGGTATTCTTATTGGTCATAAAAATAATTACAATTCTCATTGTTGCTTCTTTCATAATTTCTATTACAATTGTCAATTTACGTTCTCTTGCAATTTATAATTCACAATTTACAATAACCTTGATTACCTATTTTTCTTTCACATGCAACATGGAAATATACTAGATAAACTTCTAAATGAAACTAGCGTCAACATAGGAAATTCATGTTTTATTTCTTTCTTCAACATAGAAATAACTAGCATCTTTTTTTTGGTCAAGGGTGCCTTCGTTCCCCCTCATATTTTTTTTTTTCTAGTTTTTTTGCTGATCTTTGTGTTGTCTTTGTATTTCTAAACATGTTGGGTTCTGGGTCCGTCTAAAACCTATCTTTTCTTAATTTTCAAAACATAAGAAGATCTAGCTTTATTCCTTCAAAGAAATTAGCAATTTCCTTTCAAAGAGAAAAGCTCTTTTCTTTCTAAAAATGGGATAAGCTATGCTTTCTTATTTTTTCTTATTTCCTCATTTTATTATTGTATAGCTTGATTTATATATCATTGTCACAATCCAACAGTTCTATTAATGTGTGCATCGTCTCTTCAAAATTGCAGTCACAAACTAGAGAATTATGTGGTGGTGATATGTGTGTTTCTCTTCACCAAACTAAGATGAACTATAAAAATCTTCGCAATCATTTCCCAAAGTGATACATTTAGAAGTTTAATGTCAAATAGCTTAATTGTGTAACCAGAGCTTCACATTTGGCATGTATATCTTCTATGAAAAATTCAAAAGTACCCTTTGATAAAACTCTTTCTTCTTTCACGTTTTCAGATCTCAATAATTATTTTTTGATAATGATATCCTTATGGAGGGGCTTTTTTTTTCAACACATTTATCACATTTTCCCTTGATTCCTCGAAATAATGAAGTTATCTGTCTATACATACAAAGCCTTAAATTTTAACCTTTGTGTCTTGGAATATTTTGTCAATAAATTTTTTGAGGGTAAACACATGAACAAATCATTTCTTCAAAACATAAAGAGGGGTCAAGATAAATAGAAGAGGCTGATATGTTTACACGAGTTATTATCAATGAGACAACTTAAAAAGTTTAAAATTAGCTAGCTTCAAAATAGGGGCTAACTAAAGACAAAGAGTATTTTATGTTTTGTTTTAATATTTCTTTGTGGTTAAAAAGGAAGTGAAGTATGTGAAACACATAGGAACACAACCTCCTATCTATATGAATATTGATTTATAGTAGATATTATATAGGGTTGTAAGAAAATAATATTTCTTAGATAAATTCAAATAACTATGAGAAATGATGAAGGGTTTATTAAGGTGTCAGGTTATTAAATAAAATGTGAGAATTTACAAAGTGCACTGACAACAGGTTAGATTTATTACAAAATTATGTCTATTTTCTTGCTATTTATATTATTATTATACTTAAATGATAAAGAGAATATAGGTATTGATTTCGGCAAAGTAGATCAGCTAATCTTGTTTTTCAGTTTGGTAGGCTTTTCTATATGAAATTTGTGGTAGGGCTATTACGATTTCTCTCCTGGATAATTTTGATTCATAATGAACATTGTGGAGTTCAATTTTTTGTCTATGAAAATAAAAGAATTTGAGCAATATGTCAAGAGTTAAATTAAAATAATTTTAGCAATATGTCAAGAGTTAAATTTTCTACATAGAAAAGATTAGATTCTTCTAGAGGAAAGTGTTCAAAAATTTCAAAAAAAACTCAAGGATGAAAATTTTATTTTGCATAGAGGGAGATCATTTTGAAATGAAGACTTATGTAGTATTCATGACTTTTCTATAACAAATATGTTGTTAGCAAATCAAAAGGGCATTGTGGTGTTATATATTCAAACAAGAAATATATTTGACGTTGGAGTAGTTATTGTGTAGGTATGATTATGGTAATGGATCTTATTTGATGCCACAGTTCTACTTCTCACAGAGGATATATTAATTGTAAAAAATACTATAGGTATTGTTTAAATTTGTGAATTGGTTGTAAGGATGTACTATAAAATTGACATTGGGTGATATTTTTCAATTAATCAGGGGAGACAATAAAAATTCGTATATTATTACTAAAGGGGGTGTTAGAAAATAGTTCTCAATATTGGATTAGTTGTTAGGTGGTTATGTGTAGTTGTGATAGTAGATATTGGTTTAGATACACATATCTTACTGTACTCATTTCCAATCAAGGTTTGATTGTAGGATATGTTTATTATAAAATATATAAGAATCATCTAATTTTATTTGAATTTTTATATAGGGTTAAGGATAATACTTTATCCATGGTGAAATTACTACTTCTATATGCACTTGAACCCTTTCCTTAAATTTAAACCTAAACATATTCCTAATTCTAGTCTACACCCTAATCTTAATATAATCTTAATTCATACCCTAACTCTTGCCATAATTATAAAGGTAAACTTAACCCTAATTATAAGTTTAACTCTAACTATAACCCTTAAAATTGCCTATCCTTAATTGAACAATAATATCAAATTTTATTCTATTGATAATTCTAATTATATTTGTAATCCTAAACATAAGATTATACTAGGATAACTCTAGTTGTAACAATAATGTACACTAATAATAACCGTAATCATAACCCTGTTGTAAACCTAATCTAAACCTTAATTTTAATACTTACCCTCCTTAAAAAGAGATTATTAATTGTGTTTAATTTTGATCAAGATGAAGCATCAGAGAGGAGTTTCATCTATCAAAGTTATGGTTATGAGACCAGGAGGAATTGTATAAAAAACGGATGGTTAGGAGGACTATGATGATGACCCAAATTTGTGTTCTCCTGGACTTCTTTAGGTTGTCCCACTTGATATGGTTGTGGATTGGGTCCCTTCTAGTGCCCCTTTGATCCTAGTTTGGGTGGTTAATTTAGTAGAAAGAATGGTTGGCTCTGCAACATCCCTTATTTTAAATTTTTTGTGTTTTTAGTATGTGCACTACCCTGTTTGACATTTTGTGCATTTTCCATCTGTGGAAGTTGATGTTAGCGACCTCTTGTGGAGACATGGTGTTTTTTTTAATGGTTATTTTAGGTATTTGGGTTTCTATGCCTGTGTATCTTATGGTAGAAATTTAATCACCCACAGGCTTTGTCTGAATGATTGGTGGCTTGCTAAGTTTTTTTAAGGATGGTGGTTTCTTAGATCCTAACCTCTCTATGGTCATTGCTTTATTAAAAGTATATTATATGGTTTTGGGTGGCATACATTTGTTGGATGACTTGCTTATGCTTTGTGTTAGTGAGAAGTTTTTTGAGCTTTTTCATGTTCTAGAGGCTTTGAAAGGTGTCTTCCCCTTCTGCACTGATTATTTATGTAGTCCTATAAGTGTTTTTCATGCTTCTATAGGATCTTTCCCCTATCCATGTTCCCTTATTCCAGGGAAAATGTCCAAATTAGACATTGACCTTGAAAAATTAGAAAAGAAAAAGAAACTATGGCTAAAATGTTGGAAAAATCTGAAGCAGAAGCTACTACCATTGAAATGAAAAGAAAAATTCACTTCTTGCAGTCAACTAAAATTTATTTTCCTGACACAGAGCACCCTAAAACATCAAAAAATAAGGCTTCTTCTTTCAAAGACCATAGAAAATTATTTTCTCCCAAAGTGAATGACAAATTTCAATGGAGGCCTCTTCCGACAGAAAGGTATAAGCAATTTTCTTTCTTTGGAATACCAGGTTATCCTAATGTAATACCAGAGGATATGGGAGGAAAGCTCCCAAAATTTTTAGGTAATAATGTTGTCACCTATGAAGAACATTTAAGAAAATTCTTTGATGTTATAGATGATTTAAATATCAATCATGAAGATGTTCTTATGAAGCTATTTGTGCAGTCTCTAGTAGAAGTTGCGACGGAATGGTTTAGGATCTTATCTCATGGTTATGTAGGAATGATGGATGAACTGAATGATCTTTTCATTGATCAATATGGTGACAAGACTAATGAAGGGTTTTTTCTTAATGAATTTAACAATATAAGGAAGATCTCAAATGAAGAAGTAATAGAGTTCAATACAAGATTTTAGTGAGCTATGCATAAGCGATTCCAAAAAATGAAGATGGATCAGAAGGTATGTCTTACTACCTATCTTAATGCCTTTGATTCAAAAATATGCTATGCATTGAGGGATTAAAATCCTAGGACTTTAACAGAATCCTATAAAAGAGTTGTAAACATAGAAATGAATAGTAGGATATCAGGGAAGTTTGGTAAAAGAGATGATGCATTCTTTAACAGAAGTAATCAAAAGGAACCTGAGTACAGGGAGTATAGGGCTCCACAAAACAATAAGCCATCCTATAATAATAATTAAAATCCACAAAATATGATGCAAAACTACCCCTATGGTACCCAATTTAAGGATGGTAAGCCTATTGCTCCACCTAGAAAAGAGAAAAATGAGAATATGACCCATGATCATTTACATAAAAATGCTATTCATATGTGCAATGATGACTTCTGGTGTGAGGCTTGTGAGGCACCACACAATCCTGACTTTTATGTTGTTTCTTTAGATTTAAAATACAATGAGGAGAAAGATAAGGATGAAGATTATACATGTGATTATAATATGAATAATGCATATTCTTGTCATGATATGGATTCTAATGAAGAAATTGAGAATTATGACATATATGGCTCGCAAGGAAGAGTTGAAGTTCACTAGCAACAAGTCTTGTCAGATAGTGAGGA
Source organism: Thuja plicata (assembly GCA_018584345.1). Taxonomy (NCBI): domain Eukaryota; kingdom Viridiplantae; phylum Streptophyta; class Pinopsida; order Cupressales; family Cupressaceae; genus Thuja; species Thuja plicata. The sequence continues at coordinate 509,042 of MU223759.1, forward strand.
AGAAGAAAGGGATGACCACATAAGGTGTTATGCCCAAAATAGTCAGGAATCTCTAGTAGTGACAAAATCCTTTGATGAGGAAAAAGCCAGAATCACTGCTAACTTAGTGAAAAAAGCTAGAAACAACTATCACCTAAGGAACCGAGTTGTGGGTAATGATGGTAGTCAACCATTAGGTATCTTTATAAAAGAAAAAAAATAGATGCCAACTATGTAGCTAAAAAGGATGGACGAGGGGAAAATTCAAATAGGCCTAAGGTCAAGATAGTAAAAAAAGCTAGTGAACAAAAAGATGTACATATGGAAAAGGCTAAAGAGCTAGAGGCAAGCTCTTCATCCCCTAAAGTTGAAAATAAGAAATCTAGGAGGGAAGAACCTGTTGTGAATATTCAAATAGAAGAAAATAATATTACTGTAGAAAAATCTAAAACTACTTATGTAAAGTATACTCTAGAGTAGATATGGGACAATGCTTATTGTAGATGACTGTGAAGGTCCCATTCCTTGAGATGATGAGAATAAAAGTACATAAAGATAAAGTTCTGTCAGTCTTGAATAATTTGTCACTGATAAAACTTCAGAAAACAAAGCATGTTGAAAAGAAACTTAAAAAAAAGGGAAAAGAGCCTGAGGGGATGATCTCTGAGATCCCTCAGATCTACTTGAACACAAACACTTCTATAGGGGTTGTTGACCCCTTTTTCTAAAATTTTGTTATAAATGGAAAGATGCTGAAAAACTGTATGATAGATTCAGGAGCATCAAATACATTATTGCCTGCAGAGATTATGAGATCCATGGTTTTAATTGTAGACACTCCTCATGGGAGATGCCAAGTAATGGACTCAAGATAAATTCATGTTGTTTGGACTATTGAGGCCCTACCCTGCAAATTATCCATGTGTCGAGATACAGTGTTAACTATGAGTGTACTAGTGGTTGACATACCACCACACTATGGCATGTTGTTATCTAGAAAATGGAGTGCTTCAATGGGTGGCAGTATACAGTGTGACCTATCTTATTCCACTTTCAATATAGCTGGAAATAATGTAAAGATATCTAGAGAATGAAGAACACCTCACATGATAGAATTTCTTTAAGATGTAGATATTAATTATTGTGTTGAAATTGACATGGACAATTTCAGAATCAAAAGGAGTGATCACCAGTGTGAAAATGTTGATCCTTTGGTGAAGGAGTTATCTGTACAAAATGATGGTTTGTGGAAGATGTACTTTGATGGAGCCTGTTCAAAAGAGGGATCAAGAGTTGGAGTTCTATTTATATCTCCATCAGGTACCACATTCAAATATTCTTTTCTGCTATCTTTTCAATGTACAAATAATACAACAGAGTATGAAGCTTTGTTTCTAGGGCTAGAATTTCTACTAAACATGGTATAAAATATTTAAAAGTATATGGTGACTCAGAATTAGTAGTAGCCTAGGTGAGATCCAAATATGCTCTAAATAATGACAGATTGAATATGTATAGAAATGCTATTTGAGATCAAATATAATTCTTTGATGCCTTTAATTTAAACTGGATGAAAAGGTCTAGAAACATAATGACAAATTTATTGGCTAATGTTTCTTTAAAAACTAATGATATGACCTTAAATGGGGTATCAATTGTGGAAGTCAAAAGAAGACTAGTTGTCCCAAAAAACATTTACAACTGGTAAGTGTTTGATGATGACCAAGATATCCTTAGATTTCTTTAGTGCCTTGACCATTATGAGGACCAACATATAGATTGCAATAATCTGCTAGAAGTCATTGATGGTAAGGATTGTATACTAGGGACGAGGTTGTCCAACTTAGTTCTAACTAGATTCCTAAGGGACTACTAGAACTAGAGGCATTTTTTACTTATCAAAGTGAAAAAACATCAGGAATAAACAATGCCAAGATTGAGGATTTGGAGGAAATAAATTTGGGTTCATAGACCACTCCTCAAATAGTTTACATTGGAAAAGGATTAGACTCTTATGTTAGAACCAACCTGATAAAACTGCTAAGAATGTTTTTTCTTGGTCATATGAAGATCTTAAGGCTTATAAAGAGGATCTTTTCCAACACAAAATCCCACTCAAAACTAACATGAAACCATTCAGACAGAAGCAGAGACCTATTAATCCCGTGTTGGCTCCTAAGATGCAACGGGAGTTGATGAAGTTAAAAGATGCTGGAATCATTCAACCAATCAGACACTCAGCTTGGGTCTCAAACCTAGTACCAATAAGAAGGAATAATGGTGACATAAGACATTGTGTAGATATCAAAAACTTGAATATTGCTTCCTTAAAAGATAACTATTCTCTACCAAATATGGAAGCAATGTTGCATAAGGTAACTAGTTGTGAGTTTGTATCAATGATGGATGAATTTTCAGGGTACAACTGGGTACTTGTGAAAGAATCAGAGCAATTTGAAGACTTCTTTTACTACTCCATGGGGAACCTATGTCTATGTCAGAATGCCCTTTGGATTAATAAATATTGGAGAAACTTTCTAGAGAGCCATGCATGTGGCATTTAAAGAATTTATTGATCTATTCATGGTTTTTTATCAAGATGACTTGGCTGCATATTCGAAAAAAGTAGGGGATCATTATGAACACCTAGAGAATTTTTTTAATAAGGATTTAGAGTATGGTGTTTCACTAAACCCTAGAAAATGTCATTTTGCAGTTACAAAAGGAAAGTTACTAGGACATATAGTGTCCAAGGATGGAGTCACGATAGACCCTGAGAGAATAGAGGCTATCGACAAGGTGACTGCTCCAAAATATATAAAAGGAGTACAATATTTCTTAGGAAAGATAAACTTCATCAGAAGATTCATAGCTAACTTTGCAGTGGTTGTCAAACCAATTATCAATTTGCGAAAGAATGATGCAAAATTTCATTGGAATGAGGAAGCTCAAATAGAATTTGAGAGAATAAAGAACGCAATACAAGAAGCATGTTTTTTGAAATCACCAGACTATAGTAAACCCTTTTCTTTATTTTCCTTTGCATATTTCCACACTATTTCTTTTGTTCTGTTACAAAAGGATGATGAAGGGTTTGAACATCCAATAGCCTTTTTTAGCAAATCCCTTCAAGCTACAAAACTAAATTATGAGATGATGGAAAAGCAAGAATATGACCTGTTAAAGGTTGTAAAATATTTTAGACCATACTTAGTTTGTGCTAAGGTGTTGGAATATGTGCCTCATGAAGTAGTAAAGGACATTCTTACCCAATCATAAGTAACTAGAAAGAGATGTAAGTGGATCAACCAAATTCAGGAATTTAACCTAGAAATCCACATTACAAAATTGGTAAGAGGTCAAGGTTTGGCAAAGCTCATGATAGAGGAGAACCTGGATTTAGTACAAGTAAATAATACAGAAATACATGATCAAACAATTAAAATTATAGAGAAACAACCATTTTATGTTGGCATTGTATATTTCTTGAAAAATGCCAAGTGTCATAATGCTATGATAGATAACCAAAAGAGATGTCTAAGATTACAGGTTCAGAGATACACCTTAGTACAAGGAGATTTATACTGGAAAGATAGAAATGGTGTATTATTACTATGTCTGGATCAAAGCCAATCTGAGAAAATATTAAATGAAATGCATGCTGGGGTCGGTGGAGGCCATTTTTTTTGCTAACACTACTGCCCACAAGATCCTAAGGGCTGGATATTTTTGGCCCAGTTTTTTCAAAGATACCCATGCATATGTTAGGAGATGTGAGCCATGTCAGAGGTTGAGAAATAAGTTAAATTTTTTTGGAGCTCTGTTACTAAATCCTGTAATTGTTGAAGCCCCTTTTACTATGTGGGGAAATGATTTTAAAGGTGAATTTGTAGAAAAATCCAGTGGTGGACACAGCTGGATACTTGTAGCTATAGATTACTTTAAATAATGGATTGAAGCTATCCCCACAAAAATTTAACAAGTAAGGTTGTCACTATATTCCTAATGGAAAATATATTAACCAGATTTGGTGTGCTTGTAAAGTTAGTAATGGACAATGCCATGTGTTTTAGGTTAGACGAGATAACAAATTTTTGTGAGAAGTATGGGATAATGATGTCATATTCATCCCCATACCACCCTCAAGAAAATGGACAAGTTTAATCTAGTAACTAAAGTATATTGAAGATTTTGAAAAAGACTCTTGAGAAGAACAAGAGAGCATGGGATACATAATTGAAATCAACATTACGGGATGATAGGATAACAGTTAAAAAGGAAACATGAAAATCACCATTTGAACTTATATATGGTATGAAATCAAGAATGGCTGTTAATAATTTGTTGCCAGTATACCAGTTTATACAAGAAGAACAATTAGAACTTTCTAATAGTATGCAAGACAAAGTGATGCAATTTAAAGAGCTGGATGAAATCAGAAAGGATATCCAAAAGGACAACATAAAGTTACAACAAAATATGAAATATCTATTTACAAAAGGGCTAGTAACAAAAATTCCAACCAGATGACCTTGTTTTGTAGTGGAATGTAAGAGTAGAAGATAAAGGAAAGCACAAGAAGTTTGAGTCATTGTGACTTAGATGTGTTTTCATTTCTCAGAGCTTTGAAAAATATTCTTATCTTCTGAATAATATGAATAGAGAAGAATACGAGTTGCCTGTGCATGGGCAATTTCTGAAGCCTTTCTTCAGTTGAAAAGATAAAACTTTTTATGCATAATAATTTTTGTATCATATGTATATAAGCAGATTTCCCTTTCAGTTGTGTGTTTCCCTTCAGTTATAGGTTAATCAGTGTCAAATAAATGGTCTAAAACCAGACATTCTGAGATTCTTGTTATAAAATTGTGTTTAGCCATCCTCAGAGAGAGCCACTGTTGGTTGTATTTCCTATTTTTGAGTTTTCCCTGTAAAATTTTGAATTTTCCTATCACTTCTATGCTCAGAAAGTTGAACATCATGGTCAAAATTGCTTATATACCTCTGCAAATAATTTTTTTAGCTCAAGACCTAGTTGAAAATGTTGAAAACCCTAAGCCCTAGGGTTATTTCTATTTAAAATTTGTAAAAGGCCCTAATTTCTAGGTTGAGTTTCTATTTTGAAGTTACTTTTTCACACTTAAGTCCTGAGAATAAGTCATGTAATTTAATGTTTGTCACTTAGTCTCTGGATGTCATGAGAATATTCCATATGGTTACGAGACTTAGTGAATTGCCTTTGTCGTGATATCTCTTAATGAATAGGAATATACTTCAAAGATCATGAGATTTGGCGTAGACCATCCATCTAAAATATGATCTAACGATGGTCAGGTTATCTCTTGATAAGATCAAGGTTAATGATTTTATATCACGACGTTGAGTTTACTCAGTCACATTATCTCCAGATATAACCCAAGGTTATGTGTTAAGTTAAAAGCTTAAGATTTCTCTATTGTCGTGAGGTCTTAGAATAAAATGTGAGTTAAGTGAAAGATCAGGAGATTTAGCGACAACCGTTCATCTCATATTAGATCAATGATAGTCACAAAGTCTCCTGATTAACCCTCTGGTTTGAAAATTGTCAAGCGACATGGATTTTTAATAGTCGCCAATTCAGTGAATAAACCCAGGTTGAATATCAGTTCAAATAGCAGTGTTGTCTCTAGGTTTCAGAATAAATGATGAGTTAAGAAAAAGATTGTGAGACTTGGAGACAACAATTAGATCAAGGTAAGATCCAATGGATCACACGAAGTCGAATATAGCATTTGAAAATTCTATAGTCATTCAGCAATCAAGAGATTGTCTAATAACATTGAGACACGTGGCTACATATGATAAAGATTAAAGGTATAGTCCTGTGGTCTCTGATTAATTTTTAATACAATAAAATTATTTGGAAATTATGAGACAAAGAGTGTTGTTGCCAAGTATCAAGATGATTTAGGGTTTACATGAAATATTAGAGACATAGCAGGAGTTGTTAGATGCTGTTAGATTGAAGATCAATGATTTTCAGGTAATCTCTGAATAAGATGGCCAAGTATATTTTCTTCCAGCAACTAAGAGACATAGGGAAATAAAGGTTGCGTTATGATTTAGTCACCATGTCTCAAGACATATTAGGGTTTGACATAACTATTATGAGATTTAATATTGTCTATTAGATGCTGAGCTAAGAAAGATCAATGGTAGTCGGGGAGTCTCTTAATGGATTTGATAAAGTGAAATTTGTTAAGCGACAATTTGACAAGTTCTAGTCACATGGTCTCCAAAAGGAATTAAGTTGTTAAAGAAAAGATATTAAAATCTTTGTCACTGAGTCTCCAAATAAAATAATCAAGTGATAAATTATGCAGTGATTAAGAGATAAGGGTTATGTCGTGAATTTTTAGAACAATTTAGTGTTATATCAAAAGATTATGAGACTTGGCGAAGGGTTTCTGATCAAAAGGAAATCAACTATGATCACGTAGTCTTAGAATAAACCTTGAGTAAAGGAAATCTCTTAGTGAATTTGATTTTTTAGAGTCACATGGTAACCAAAAGGTAATCCGGATTTGAACTAAAGTTAATAGTATCTTGTGTCGCCAAGTCTTTGAAAGGGATCATAGTTAAGGATTTTTCTTAGTGACATGGAGATAAGTTGTAGTTGCGAGGTTGCTGATAAGGAAAAGTGAAAGTTAAGGCATGGTAAAAATTAATATAGTTATTGATGCGCCAAAGTTTAAAATTCATTAGTCAATGAGGATTCAAAAATGTTATGATAACTTGGAAAGGTAGCTAAGGTGTCTGAGGAGTAGCCAATCAGATCAGAATTGACCTCTTGTCAAATTTAATAAGGTTTTTCATCAATTCTACACTCATTCAAATTTCATTTCCTATCATAATCAGAGGCTATGGCTAGGAGAAAGCATTGATGTCACAGTATGCTGAATTGAAGATAGAAGTGATGGGATTACCCAATTATAGATAGATGATATTGTGCTTCATTTTAATTTGCATTGCCTTCAAAATCTAGAGCTAATAAATTGCCAAGTTATCAGTGTTTGCAAAAAAGAGAGTTGCCAGCTTTTGAAAGGTCAAGAAATCAAGATTTTGAATTCATAATTCAAGGAAATTTGATTGGTTTTCAGATCTTTTGATTTCTTTCAGCGTATTACACTCTACAATAAGGGTTTCAAGGGAGAATATTTGTTTCAATATCAGTCAAAAAGGTTGTGATAAAAGCAAGCAGCTCCGATGAGTAGAGAAATGAGTGTAGCTTCGACTAGTGGGAAAAGTGAAGAAATGAATGGTGAGGCTAAGGGGAAATGGAAAATATCAGATGAATTTTTCACATTGCTGCCAGGATCAAAATAGAATAAGAAGTTCAAGGCTGATATCCTTAATAATGACCTAGCATATATCTGAGATGTCAAAACTCTAGGTTCATCAGGTTACTCTCTCTTTAATTATTTTTATAAAAAATTTGATGAAGTTGTACCTGTGTCAAACCCTTGGACATGTGGGTTAGCTAAATTAATTGTACCCGATGTATTCATAGATACTGATCTTGTTCTAGCTTTAGCAAACAACTATGATGTTCTTTCTAAGACAATTAAGAGGAGTGATGGCACTACACTAGTAGTCTTAAACATAAATTCATTTATGAAAGCTTTCAACCTCTACTACCCTATGTCAACAAAGACTGACTTGAAGAAATAGGAAGCTAGGTATGAAAAATAGGCTAGGGTAGTTAAAATTTTAGTACAGAGGCATATTCCTAGAGAAATAAAAAATTATATTTCCCACATGCCAAGACTTGCACCTTATTCTTATAAGGATTTGAATCATTATATCAAGTACATTGCTTTTGAACTCTGTAGAGTATTAGGAAGGGATGGAGGTACAGAGAGGATCACTACAAATATCCTGATGATTACTTTAGACTTGCAGGATGTCCATGCTAGCACCAATTATGATTATATTTAGTATATAATTGATAGAATACATGAGGGATTTATGGCCATCCAGAATAAAGAAAAGGAGCCTAAGTTTTTACATTTCTTTATCCTAATGCATTTGATAATGTATTACAATTAACTTGTAATGGATTTAAATAATTTGAGACCACAAAGAGTTCACCGGGGTCAACCCAACCTTATTCAATTTTGGATAAGGATTTGGAATTATACTGCAAAGGATTGTGGGTTCTGCACATTGAGAACTGGATAGTTTTTCCATTACTGCAGTGTCTAGGAGTAAACAAAACTAGATTACTAGCCAAGGTGCTGCAATTGTTGAGGCCTTGTGAGTATGTAGACAAGTGGCCTCGAGATCACAACTGGGGTGATTTCAAATTGGAGGAGAATTTTACTTCCATTTCATATCCCTGCCAGAATTGCAGCAATGGAGTTTATTTGGTAGCTCATGTTAACATATACAGAGTATCTAGCTCATCACAGGAAAGGGACTTTCACTCCCACACAATTCAAAGTATATCAATTCACTATTTCCAAAAGAGCCATAGATTTAGTGAAAAATTGTCTAATCCATTACAGTATGGGTGTGGCATTGTATAGATACATTGATACAAAAGGATTTTTTGCAAATGCCAAGAAGCTTCTAACGCCAACCATTCCTTATACTTATGAGGATGATGAGTGCATGGAAGAAGATGTCATAATGAACATTATTGAGGATGAAGAAGTGATTCTGAGAGAAAATAAAATTAAAGAATTAATCAACTTAGAAAGGTAGGTAAAAACGAAAGGATTGTATTTTTGGTGGTTCTTTCTTGATTTATCTTATTTAAAAGGGATAGAGGCCATGATTGACTCTCACACTTTCCTGTGTAATCAATTAGAGGATGGACTAGTAGTTCTAGAGAAGGGTCAAGAAGAGCATTCTGAATCAAAATATGATGATGACAGTGATGAAGGATACACCTTGCCCATTGCCCCTCCAGTCAATCAGGAAATTGTAGAAGAAAAAATAGGAGATGAAAACATTATTGACCTAATAGAGGTTCTAAAAATTGAGGTTACCAATGATCCTACTCTCAAAAAGCAAGGAGTTGAACTTGGAGAGTCTTCCCAGGCAATAATCTATGTGAGAAGAGAGAAGAAAGAATATAAAGGCGGTGCTCTTATTCTTGGTAATAGACCATATGGTCATCAGTTGAGGAAGGAGATCAGAAAAGGAAAAAAGTTGCAACAGGATGAAGAGGAAAATATTGAATTACATCTTAGAACATGCATTGATGAAAGGATAATTCATCAACAACAATTCCTTGATGGTGACAACTTCATCAAAACAAAATAATTTAAAGACTTCCTTAGGTGGAAAAAGCAACAATAAGTTGGAAAACAACTACAGTTGGATGGAGGAGAGCCAGTAATAGCTGAAGACTTATAGGCTATACAAGATTTTGATCCTGAAACAGAACAAATTACTCCAAAGGAAGCATGGAAACTGGTCAAAGCCAGTTGGATGTTACTTGTTGAAGGCTGGGATTTAGCCTCAAAATTTATAATTGATCAAAAAAGGAAGAAACCTAACTTAAAATTATGATCAGAAGTGCAGGTTGGAGAACTGATCAAAGGATTTGGTTAGAACCCAAAATCTTAGGTTGTTGCAATGTGGAGCATAGCTCCTAAGGATCAAAAGCCAACCTTGTTAAATATTCAGGAAAACATAGTGGGTAGTCAAATGGTATGGTCTGTTAAAAATACTAATGACATGGATATTTCACAGGTGTTGGCACATTTTTCCCAATTTAATGAAGCTAAAACTAAAAAGATATCACAAAGGTATAACACCCTGATAGAAGAGACTAGTGCTATGTAAAGGATAGGGAGTTATGCTACATTAAAATTCATGATTTGGATAACCTAATTAGAGATTTAACTCAGCAATTGATGGAGAAACCTAAGGTTATCACTACATCAATAAAAGAGGTTACACATGCAGAGGTCCAAACCAAGATAACATGGGAGAACGTTGAAACAAAGGAATAGATCATGGGGGACAATGAGATTGTCCTAGGATCATTAATGAGTATCTTTTAGCATAGGATTGATATATTAAAGGATAAAATTGATCTCATTTTAAATGCATATAATAAGCTTCCTATTTTTCATGTTGAGGTAACAAATTTTATTTCTATCTTAAACCCCTACTTTGGAAAATGGTCTAGCAGGACTCAATTATTTGAGAGGTTGGCATCTTTACAACCACATAGGAATGATATTCTAGAGATATTCACAGAGGTTGGTGATAAAATTGAAAAGATAAAGTTACTTTGCCTTTCTTCAAGGGCAAGTTAAATCAGATTGAGGCCATAATAAATCTCTTTAGATCAAATTTTAACAGATTTATTCCTCTGATCAAGGGAGATGACAATCAAATCAAAAGCTTGGAGGCATGGAAAGGAGAGTTTGACAGCAAAATGCCTAAGAATGAGGCATTTATTACTAACAGTGTAGAATTAGATATGGAATGTTATAATGAGATTTTGGATGAAGCCTTTAAGATTGAGAGTGACATCAATAAATTTCTAAGAGATGTCAAGAGTATAATAGATACTCGGTGGAATAGGCAAAAAACACAACTTGAGAGCATTAAGAGCTTTAATTGGCCTGCTAAAGATGATGTAGAAGCATGGGATTCACTGACAAAGCCTAAAAAGAAGAAATTTGTTGTAAAGGACATTGATGTCATTTATGAAGACTAGAGAAACACTTGGCGCCTGCTCTTTGAGCACATGGAGGTTAGAAATCTTAAAGAGATTAGTCTAAATTAGCCTGTATTGGCGCTCAATAGATCTTATTTCAACTATCAGGTGGTATCCCGAACACATACAGACAAAGGTGCCAAAGATAAGAAGAAGACAAAGAAGTAGATCAAATTTTATTCTTCACTTTTCTCCTTCCACCGCATAGTTCATTCTTGTCTTTTGTCCTTTCTACAATTTAGGGTTAGGTTTTCTAAACCATCCGAAGCTTGTAGCATCCTTATCTTAAGGATTCCTAGATGGTTTAGGCCTATAAATAGTTCTCTTCTATCATTTTGTAAAAGGTTGGAATTGGAAATGATGAAATATAGTTGCAAGCCAGACTTCTAAATTTTGGTCTGAGTTCTTTGAGCTTTTAGTCTCTACATGTACTGAAACAGGAATATATAAATAAAGTATAGTGCACCACTTATTTTATATTGTTTTTGTCTCTTTACTTATTGTGTATTCTCTTTTATGTTTAAATTTTAAGGCATTTTAAACATATCGGTTATAAGGCAGCTGTCTAACTACTTGCAAGTTTCTTTCAAGGAAAGGACTACATTTTGTGAGTAGTTTTAGGGAGTATAATAATATTTGAGGATTTGATGCAGCAGTGTGGGAGTAGCAGGGTATTTTGTAAGGCACTTTACCTGAGTTTCATATAGGTTGTAAGGCATCCTATAGTATCTTTATTTGTCTTTTTCCTATGGAATTGCATCTGTTGACTCTATAGCTCAAGGATAAGGCACTAGTTTATAACTGGCTAATTAATTGATCATTGTCCAACCAGTATTTTAATTTATCAAATCATTCACATTTCAATATACATTCCATTCAAATAATTGTGTTTTAGAGGAATACAATTCAGTTTACTGATTCCTTCAAGAGAGAATGAAAACAAGTTAATCTATTTGAGGTTCATAAGAACTGAAAAAATAAATTAGGTTGTCCTTCCTGAGGTTCAAAAGAACTAAAAAAAAGAAGAAGGATGAGAATCCTTGTTACCTTACTAATTTATGTTGTGAAATTATTAGTATGGATCATTAAACTCTGTACCAGGGTATTCTTAGTCATTTACATAATCATTTACTTGTTGATCCATTAAAAGGCATTTCAACATTTCAGTAAGAAGATAATCCACTTAAAAGATACTGTAAATATGTAATCATAGATAGGTAATAATTTCCTGAGTGGATCTCAAAAAAGAATGAGGAGTAATAGTTCCCCTAGATTTTATCTTATACCCTAATCAATTAGCATTTCTTTTGCATGAAATAGGAGTCTGCATTCAAGTACACAACTATACTTTTATATTAAAATTGTTTCTGCAAGAAAAAGAGCTAACACAACTAAGTTGTAGGGTTGGCACATTTTTCTCTTTTGTCCTCTTTTTGGTTCCTTATCGAGGTGGTCACATCCCTTATAGAGGTGGAGCTTTTCTTACAGTTGGAGGATGATTTTTCCCTTATGTTGTATTCTCTCAACTATTTCTTCTCAGAAATTGCGTTAATGGAGTATGTTTAGTTAAATTTTTTGGTTGTCTTCTCTATTGTTCCTACCATGGTGGGGTAATTTCCTGTAGAGGTGGAGAGGTTCTTATTTGGTGAGGATTTTTTTAGTTTTTGGATGTTCTTCATTTGGTGCAAATGGAATGCTTTGATCACCACTTGTTTTTAGGGCTTGAAGGTTTGGAGAACCTTGGAAAGACTTATCGCCCTATTACCTTTGGATGGGAGGGAGGTTTAATTTTAAGATGGTTGGGATACCATCATACTCTGGTTTCTTCTAGATTAAGGTTAGTAGAGGTGAAGATTATAGGATACTTTTGAAAATCAATTCTCTATTTCTCTCTGTTGTATGGTTGGTTGGCTTTGGCCTTTGGTCTTTTTTGTTCTCTTAGTTATTTGTTGGTCTACTAAGATGAATGTTTTATTTATCTTTGTAAGAGGTATTGAGACCCTTTCAAAATTGCTACCTACCTAATAAAAGATACTAGCTCTCATAATTTCTCTAATTCTAATTCTCCCAAAAATATTAAAGCTATCTATAAACCTAATTTTAACCATAAGCTAGGTTAATATTAATTGTAACATTATTTATAGTCTTAACTCTAGTCCTATACCTAATTCTAATCTTAAGCATAACCATATAATATTAAATATATTCCAATTTTAATTCTATGATTAACTATATTTGTTGCCATATTTATAGCCTCAATTATAACCCTAATAATACCCCTAACTTGACCATAATTCTATCCCTAATAGTTTCCCTAACTACACCTCCAATTTAAATGTTAACCTTAGATCTAACTCAAACCCTAGTCATAATCCTACCTCTAACTCTAACCCTAACTTTAACCTTAATTATAATCATAACCTTTAACTAAAATACTAATTCCAATACTAACCCTATTTCTATCCCTAACCTTATCTCAATCCCTAATTGTTAATATAACTATAATTGTAACCCTAATTTTTCTCATAATTCTTACCCTAACCTTATCCATAATTAAAACCTTAACACTAAGCTTAATAATAAATATAATACTATTCTTATCATAGCCATAAATCTAATTATAACCCTAACCTTAATAATAATTATAATTTTAAGCCTGATCAAAATGCTTATTCTAAGCTTAACTATAATCTTAATCAAATTTCTAATTCTAAGCCGACTACCCCTAAGTTTAACACTAAGTCTAATGGTAAAATTATATTGTGTTGTAAATTATATATATTTATAATTTCACAGTTTTTTTGGATCTACTTAAGTTTTATTATATTATAGATCATATTAAGACCATTTGGGTCATTTTGTATTCCAGAACTTCAGTATTAATCTTATAACTTATCAAATTCTTAAATGAGGAAAAAACCTATCATTTAAAAATTTGGTAGTTACACAATAAGTAACAAGGAGACCATAGGAAACTGGCTCGATGGAAAGGGGCTTTATTGATCCTTTCTTGAAATATTCTCCTCCTTAAATATACCCTTCAAAACCTTCCTATTTATGCTCTTAGCCTTTTAAAAATAACTTGTAAATTTGTTGAGGCCATTGAAAAGGTTCAAAAACATTTTTTGTGGTTTGGCACTAAAGAAGGAAAACACAACCCTCTCCTAGCCTGGGAAATTGTGTGCAAACCTAAATTTCAAGTTGGCCTTGGGATAAGAACAATCAAATCGGGTAATAAAGCTCTTTTAGCCAAACAAATTTGGAGAATTCTTGGAGAAGAAAAATAATGGACCTCCATTTGGTAAAGAAAATATCTCCCTGCTCAGCGTTTTGTCAAAGAATTATTTGATGTTGACATTTCCATAAATGGCTCTTTTATTTGAAACTCTATTCTGAAGGCTAAATATTTCACCGTTGCTTGAAGAATATGGAACTTGAGTGATTGTAGTAAAATCATATTTTGGGAGGATTGATGGTTGATAGACAAACCCCTAGTTGATAACCATAACTTAGTTCTTTGGAGAGACATTTGTAATAGCATATTTGGGGGAATTTTTTAGGACTACTAGAGAAACAACAATTAGAGTTCTCTTTCTCATATTGATTAATCTCTCGTAGGCATTAAAATTTGTCTTTCATCTAAATTCATCTTTGCTGGAATGGAGGAAAATTTTTTTTGGGGAAGGAATCCTGATGGAAATTAATTAGTGACCTGATAAATATCCTTACAAATGGGGACTTTGATTCCCCGACCATTCAGGGCATCTTCCTATAAGAAATAACTTATTCACAAAATTAATATTTTTTTTTCTGGCTATTCCTTCAGAATAATTCCCTAAGTTTGGATAACCTTGGTAAAAGACTTTTTTTTTTCCTAACACATGTTTCATTTTCTATAGGGATGTAGAATCTTCTCTTCACTTTCTTATTCATTGTACCTTACATTCCCAAGTCTGTTCTTAGATCTTTTAGAAGTGGAATTTATGCTAGATTTTCCTTAACACTCTAGAGGATTTTTTGTAATTAGTGAAAATGTCCAAGCTCAAATGAAAAGTCAAAAATCCTTTGGGACCTCTTTAAGGCACTACTCTTTTGATTTCAAACATCTGGAAGAAACAAAATAATAGGATATTCAGAGAGAAATCTTATAATCTTGTTATTTTTTCTGACAATACCTTTAGGGGTTTGTTTGAAATAATTTATAGGCCTGATAAGGATGGGCCTGATATCGTCAAATATTATGATGATTTCAGTTATTTATCTCCCTTGATGAATTCCACTACAAAACCCAGGGATAGGTTTGTTTGGTTGTTTCCCCCTCACGGCTGGGTGAAGGTCAATTTTGATAGAGAATCAAAAGGAAATCCTAGTCGTACTAGATTTGGTGAGATGATTATAAACTCTTATGGGATTTGCATTGCTACTATGGTGGGTCCTCTGGGTATCCAATCTGGTCACTTTCTCAAAGCTATGGGAGCTTTGAGAGTCATCATACTAGCTACAGATCTGAATTTTGATAATGTGTGGATTTAAGGGGATTCATATAAGATTATCAAATTACTAGATGGTACTAATAAGGCTTCCTAAACTATTGGATCTATTATTAGTTTAGGACTCATGATATCTTAAAGTGTATTAAGAAAGTGTATTTTGATGATGCCTATAGGGAAATGAGTATTGTGGCAGACGATCTTTCCAATTATATTGTAAAGTCTAATGTCATTGATATTTGGCATGGGGAAAACAAGTTGCATGAAAACATTAATACCCTTTTAAGATTTGACATGACTCATGGCTAGGAGGTAAATATTAGTTGTAATTATAGAAATGACACGAATACCGCAAATCCCTAACCTTGGTACATATGCATGTCATTTTTGGTGTGACAGTGCTATTAATGATATACCTTCACATGCTTTATGAGTGTATTTACATGCATTTTTAGGGATTCTCTATGTTTTAGCTTGCTACAGTTGTGAGTTATTATTTGATCACGTGACACTCTTGAACCTGTTGGAGAAAATGAGTGGTGACCTAAGCAAATAAGAACCTGATGAGTACAATATATGGTAAAATGAGCCTAGATTTTTGATAAAATTGTGTTAGGGAAAGTTTAACCGCTTTATGAAGCGTCTCCAGGGATATGGAAAAAGAAAAAATAAGAAAGAAGTGAAAAAAAGGCATAAAATTAGCAATATAGATCCTTCATCCTATTTAGTAGGAATTTAGAGCTCTTTTCTAACCTTATTATGGAGGTTTCTGGGCTCCCAAATGAGGGTTTTAATTTCCACCTGGATAGAAAATATCTAAGATGATGGTTGAGTCCTTCCCTAAATCGGATGATGAGAGGGAACTGCTTGGTAGGCTTATGTCGGGTCACTATGACTCTGACAAATTGAAAAATATATGAAAATTCATCCTTACAGTTATTATGGAATATATCACTGTAGATGGTTTCTTTAATAGGGCCCATACCTACCACTTTGCGATGTTAAATCATTTTAGGTATAAAAAATATTTTTCAAGATTTTCCCTATTATCTCCGCTCCACTCTTTCAGATAGTCTGGATAAACAAAAGAAAAAAGATAAATTGTTTGTACTGCATAATGGGCTCTTTTTTCTCATTCATGAGCATTGAAAATTTATTCTAGCTAAGGAATCTCTAAATAGTTTTCTCTCCCCGGTCAAAGGTAAAATAAAGCATGAGGGTTTCATCAGGGAAAGCTTTGCGCTTGGCTCCTTCAAGGCAGTAAAAAATATCAAATCTCATAAGGATACAGATAGTACCAAAACCCTTGATAGAGGAATGGATAATGAGGATGATGGTAATAATGATTATGTACAAGAAGAGGACTTGGGTTTGTATTATAAGAAGGATTACAATGAGTTCGATGCTAGTGGGGAGAATGGTTATGAAGATGAGGGGGAAATGGGTGGTGAGAAGGAAGAAGAGGAGGCAGATGAGGACCAAGAAGTTGAGGATAAGATGATTGGGGAGAAGAAGGACTCTCTTTAGGGGATGTCTGTTAGGGATATTAAAGACACTAGAGAACATAATTTGGAGGCCCTTCACGTGAAGATATCTATGGGGTCACCTGTTAGTGACTCTGGATGGGACCAACCTCGGAACTTTCTCCTCCTCTCCCATGTAAGATTTTTTTGAGGAAGCCCAAATAATTTCTCCCAACTCTCTAGTTGATTACATGGATTATCTAGAGTAGAGCATTCCTCCCTCTCATGGGGGTACTTCTACCAAGTGTGATAAGAACAATGTGGAAGACACAGGCCCTCCAGAGGTCTTTGACAACTCCAAGATGAAAATGGCTAAGGACAAGTATAAAATTTCTTTCAAATTTGATAGATGGGTCTACCATCAAATAAGAATCCTAGCTAGTAACAATCATTATTTGGAGCGCAATGTGAATAGTTTTCAAGTGTCTTTTAAGAATCAGTACAAGGAGAATATTAACAAGTGTTATTGCGACAATCAAGACACTAAGGTCTCTTTTATCTCCAAGAAATTTGATGATAGCAATGTCATGCTAAAAAAGCTCCTGAATATCAGCTATGATGGTATGCATGCATCAGTAGAGAACCTTGACACCCTGGTCAACATGTTGGATGGGAATGACCCCAATAAAGCCACTAATATTGTTTAACATGATACCAAGGATTTCGCTGACATTCCTTCTGGACTGGGAAAAAGAACTTATGCCCACCTCAAAAAGAAGGATTTGACTACCTCCAGGGATCTCACTAACCTTAATGCGGCCATCAAAAATATGTATCATCTTGGGGATGATATGGCTAAGAACCTAAAGGATCTAGCCTATTTTGTCTTTTCTTTTATATTCCTTCATTGTTGGGTGTTTTTCTAGATAACTTCCAGCTGACTGTTCTTGTTGGGTGACTTCTAGGTTTTGTAGTCTATTTTACTTTTGTGGGCTTAAAGATTTTTCTTTCTGTTTTCTATTTTTAAGGGTTTCAGGCTCCTTTAAAACCTTCTTTTTCTTTAATCCAAAGCAAGGAGACCATACTATATTTTTTGGTTGAAATTGGAGTGGCTAAAAATTGAGTGAACCAAGGAGTAGGTGTATTGAGGGTTTTTTTTTGGGATTCTCCAATTTCTACAATTGGGGCCTTCCATCATCTTATAATTATCTATTTAGAGGATGATCAAGGAGATGTAGATTCTGAGAAGGATGAAGGGAATACTGATGGATTTTATTTGATACAAGTGGATCCAAGAGGATTTTCAAATGGAGTGGGGGAACCAATGAGGAGTCTTTCCTAAATGAGGTAAGGATTATTTGAAGGTGCAAAAGAGTGGTATGCTTTATTTTGGGTCATGGATTTTTCCATTCTGTATTACTCTTTAGTATTAAATACCTTGGACCCTACTAGAGGTAAGTATGTCCATTCTCTATGGTGATCCATGGGTAATTAGAAAATTGTATTTTACCCTTAAGAAATGAGAACTTGGTTTATATTTTAATGAATCCTCCTTTGACAACATTCCTATGTAGGTCACAATTTGGGGTCTACTTATGTTATTTTGTAATGGGGATATTTTTAGAGGTATAACCAATTCATTTAGAAATCTTCTATCAGTTGATAATATGATTGCTGCTAGGAAACATCTAGTGTATGTAAGGATTTATATGGGGATTAATCAATTAGTAAATTTCCCTTCATCTATCAATCTGAAATCCAAAATGGAAATCTAGGCTAAAGTTATTTTTTTCAAAACCCTCCCCTTTATTTCCTTCATTTTTAAAAAGGATAGCCACTTGGCCAGAAAATGTCTCTCTCTATCTCTTGTTAAGATGAAAAAAGTACGGAAGGAAAAACAAAAAGTGGAGCTAATCTTAGATATTCATAAGGATAAAATGGTTGTGGGAAAAAATGGTTCTCTTAGTGCGCCAAAGCTCTAGAAAGATATAGAAAAGAGTATTTCCATACTGCTAAGGTTGCAGGGACTATCTTGGATAATGTATTGAATGGTTCTTCTCTAGTGCTCCAAGTTCCTAAGGATAATCATTACAGGGTTCTCAAAGAATCTCAAGAGAAAAGAACACTTCTAGAGAGAAAACTAAAATTGTGGTTACCCTGGATAAGTTTATCCCTCTTTTTAAGACCATGGATTCATGGATACCCAATGTAAGGAGGGAGACATCAAGAATTTTATGTGTTTTAATAGAGGTCATGGCCTTTTTACTATAGATAGTGTAGTAGCTAATGATGACTATTCTTTAGAGAAAATTGTAACTTCAAAATATTTGGAGATATCAAGACTTAAAGTAATTGGGTGGAGGAATTTGACTTAGATGAGAGCTCCCCTTTTACTTTAGCCAAATAAAGAAAGAAAAAGAAGGCCCCTTCTTTGATTTTTTTGACTCATAAAAGAAGTAAAGAAGATTGGGTTCCACCCAAAAGCGTAGAGGGGAAAGAAAGTCTCTAGGGGATTTTTGATGGGGTGTAGAAAACACTTACAAAGATTTTCTTGACTAGCACTCCCTAGAATAAATGAAGTTTATTTTGTAGAGTATTAGAGGGTTTAATAGCCCTTGTAAAAATGATCTTCTAGCTAATATCTCTAGAGATCATAAACAAAATATTTTATTAATTCAAGAGACTAAAATGTAGAAAGATAAGTTAATGAAAATTATGTACTTTAAGAAAAATTCTATCATTTTAATAATGTTAAAGGGGCATCAAGGTGGTTGCTACTATATGGAGCCTAAAGATTTTTTTGGCTCTTTTATATGAGAGGATCCTAATAGAATTATTACTAAATGTACTCATACTCAAAATGGTTTCTCTTGGATACAACCTAATATTTACTCCCCTAACAGTTTAAGGTTGCTAGGAGAAAGTTTTGGAGTTCTTTGACCTCTTTTCTAGATCCACATCCTATGGATAATTGGTTAGTTATAGGAGACCTTAATACCCCACTTAATTCAGAGGAGATGTTAGGTGGTTTTGAAGAATCCTAGGATAGGAGATTCAACCTTAAATTTTTTATTAATTATCAATACTTTGTTATTTGGATCTTATTAGAGCATTATAGACTTCGACCACTAGAAAAGCTAGCAAGGATCTTATTCACATTAAATTTGACAGGACTCTTATTTATTTATAGAAAGTTTGTTGGAGTATTCTTGCTTCCTTTTAGCCCTATCTCGAATTGGGTTGGATCATTTTCCCATTATCTTAACAATAGACACTAGATCTATTTGAAAAAGTATGGTTGCAATATCCACAACTTAGAGATAAAATTTGTGAATGGTGGAGCGTAGATATATAAGGTATGACTATGTTTAAAGTTTCAAAAGTGTTTTCTCATATTAAAGAAAATGTTAAAAGATGGAATAATGAATCATTTGGCACATCTTCACTTCTAAGATAGACCCTCAACTTAAGCTTAATAAAATTTAGTCAAGTTCCAATTGAACGATATTGTAATGATTATTTGGCTTAGGAAAATCATATTCTTACCCACTTGCATGATATTTTTAATAAAGACACTATTTTAGAAGAAAATATCTAGAGCAATTTGGAATTCCTCGAGGGATATAAATACTTGACATTTTCATATTCTACCCTAAAATATAGAGCCTCTAACAAAATTTATTACATTTGCAAGAACTAAATGAAAGTTGAAAAGGAACAAGAAATTTTGTAGGAAGCTGTGTGTTTCTTTTTATACCTTATTTTTGAAGAAGGTCCTTTGGATGTAGGCTTCTAAGAGGAGCTCCTTAGGGTCATCCCCAATATCATTAGTTAAGAAACTAACAGAAGGAAGAGTTATATACCTTTAAGGGAGCAAATTAGATTCATTGTCTTCTCACTTGAAGGGAATAAGGTCTCAACCCCTAACAGGTTTCCCATGTTATTCTTCCAATATTTTAAGGATGTCATTTTTGAGGATGTGGGTGATGGAGTTAAATAATTGTTTGGGAGTAGGAAGATTTTTAAAGAGCTAAATTCAACTTTTCTCATTCTTATATGCAAGATTCCTAGTGAAGAATATTTTGGAAATTTAAGGCCTATCAATTTATGCAACTCCTTTTATAAAATTATTTTCAAATTCCTTGCTAACATGAAATAATAGATTTTAACCAAGATCCTAGGGTACAAGATCCTTGATTCCATTGTTACAGTTCATGAAAATATCTATTATCTTGAAGTAAAGAAAAACTAGGGTTTCATGCGTAAATTAGACTTTATGGAAGTGTATGATAGAGCTAATTGGATTTTTTTATTGAAATTCCTTGACACCTTTTGATTTTGAGACATGGTAATTTATTTCCACTACTAGAACATCAATATTAGTTAATGGCTCCTAATTGGGATTCTATTAGAGTTTCGTAGTGATTAGGTAGGGAGGCCCTATCTCTCCCCTACTTTTTATCATCATGGCAGGCAAATTGGGAAAAAAATTACAAGATTTTCTAAGTATGGGATAGTTTAAAGGGATCAAACTTTCTTCTAGCTCCTTGGTTTGTTTACATGAACAATTTGTTGATGATATGATTGTTCTTGGTGAATCTGGTATCCTTGAAGATATAAATATAAAGAAGTTTCTTTCCACCTATGAAGTACCTTATGGTTAGAATATTAGATTTCACAAGAGCTCCATTTTTATCTTCAAAACTTAGGATGTCAAATAGTGAACGATTACCCAGAATTTGTGTTGTAAGATTGATTATATCCCTTCTATATATCTTGGGTTGTCATTGTGTCATAAAGATCTAGACACTTTTTGGTTAAATTTTTTTGATAAATTTAATTCCAAGTGTGCTTGTTGGAAGGGAGCTCTATTGAGTCAAGTGACAAAATTTTAGTCATTGAAATTTTCTCTCCAAAAACTCACTATCCATTCTATCATATTATTCAATATACCCTCAAAGATTTTTGGAAGCTATAGAAAATATTCAAAAGAATTTCTTGTGGTCAAGAAATTCAAAAAAGATAATAATCCCTCTTGTTCCTTGGGATTTAGTTTGTGAACCAAATAAGGAGTGGGTTTTAGGTGATGAATCATAACTGATTGAATGTTTGAAGATGTTGAGTTGATGATCACCAAGCTGCAAAACATTAATGTAAGACATTAAATCGGTTAATGTATTATATTATCCTTGGTGTCAACTTGATATAATCTGATTGGTTGTATACATAATGTCAAAAGACTTCAAAGAACCAGAGAGATAAAGGTTATTCTATCACTAATGCATAAAAGTTTAGTATAAACTAAAGTGACAAAAAACACCGACAGACAGTGTAGCCCCACGGATAGAGAACCCCAAGAGAAGAGTCATAATGATATCCAAGAAAGAAACCTAAGAAAGAATTACTCATGGGAAAAACCATAGTGTTACCAAATGGACAAACAACCCCAACGGATAGAGATGCCCGAGGACAACTAAAATGGAGACCGAGAAAACAAGGAGTTAAAACACCAATAAGAATTGAAGTTCAGAACTGAAAAAAGACTTAGCTAGAAGGAGCTAAAGGACTAAACTGGTTAATTACATTATTTTCATCAATAAGTTAAAAGCCAGTGATAAGCTACAGTTTTAAAGCTATTTTATTCCAGTTGTCAAGAAGATATCTACGAGATAAAACTAAAGCAATATTTAAAGAAAGAGTGGCAAGATTTCCAAATCATGTCAAGAACAAGAAAGAAAAAGACCTAGAAATAGTGAAATCATGTCTATAAGAGACACAAGATAATTCATCATGAATTGGTGGGTGAATAGAGAAGAAGATGTTGAAGAAAATACTGGTGAAGGAAAAGACTCCATACAGTCTTGATCAATCAAGCTAAAGAACAGAGCTGATATTTTTACAGACATCGAGCAACAGAGAAACAACATCACCGAGAAGAATGAAGTGGAGCAAAGGTATTGAAGGGAAAAATTGATGAGAAAGGTATTATGATCTTACAATAGATCTTAAAATCTGAAAGTCTAAGTTGTATTTATGAATAGATCATGTACTATTTTAGTTTAACCATTGGATCAGAAAGTCTCTTAACCGAGCAGGACTTAACAATCCTTTATATATTGAGATAAATCCCAAGGAGTATCAAAAGGTTTATCATGAAGATAGCATAGTGAATGTCATATATCAAGTGATAAAATGCTAGTGAAAAATACTATTACAAGGTTGCTTAATAGTGTGTTTGTAACCTTTAATAGGGTTGGCTCTTCTCTGAGCTCACTTTAGAATAGTGAAAATTTTGGGTTACCGGTCCCAAGTGGTTTTTCCCTTAATAGGGCTTCCGCATTAAAAATCCATGTGTAAAATGTGTTTGTGATTCATTTCTTTGATTTTTTCCTTTACACATTACTAAAACAGGATGATCGATAAAAACTAAGTTATTTAATATGTTTCGATAAATACTAGATTGTTATTCAGTAAAGTTTAAGAATAAGGTTTAACAGTGAATTTTAAGTAGTTGTTATTTGATAAGATTATTTCAAGGCATACATCTTGTAGGACTAAAGATAACTAGAGGCTTCTAATTGTGGTACTAAGATTTTGGATTGATTTAAAGGATTAATTTTTGAGGACACTGATTCTCCCCCTCTATCAGTTATTCTAGCAATTGGTATCATAGCTTGTGTACTTAGAAAGGGAGTTTAAAGAGTCAAGCAAAATATCACAAGATGAGAAAATAGGATGTGCCTAAGTTGAACAAGGACAACTTTGCATCATCAAAAAATAGAATAAGACTCCACCTATCAAGTATTCAAAATGATGTTACTCAATTCTTAGATACTGAATATGGGTTTCCTATAGCACCTCACACATTTGATCAATTGAAAGAAAAGCATGATCACAATTCTATGATGATACAAATTGCTTCCTCATTCTCTGATGCTGAATTTGAAGATGTGAAAACATAGACCTCTGTAAAGAAAATGTGGGACAAATTGAAGCTAGTACATGGAGGAGATGCTAATGTACAAAGAACTAAGCCAGAAAGCCTAAGAGGAAGGTTTGATGACCTAAGGATGAAAGAAGGATAAAATATCACTTAGTATAGCTGCATAATCAAAGAGGTAGTTAATGATATCCAAGGAGTTGGAGGTGTACATGAAGATGAAATAGTTGTAAGTAAAATTCTAAGAACCTTACTATCTATATATACTATTAGAGCATCTTCCATACAAGAAATAAGAGCAATAGAAAATAATAATGTTACTCTAGATAGTCTTATTGGCAGACTTATTTCATTTGAGATGAATAACATTGACAACAGTGTCTTACCATCTATTGATTCTGCATTTAAATCTTCTTTGCAAATAAGTAAGTCAAGTCATAAACACACTATAAAGAATGATAGTGAAAGTGATATTGATGACCAAGCACTTGATGAGATTGAAGGACTAATGGCTAGAAGATTGCAGATAGGAAAAGGTAGATACAAAGGTAACTTATCACTGGTATGTTTTAATTGTAAAGAGATTGGACACTTTGCTGCTAGATGTCCTAACAAAAGAAAATAAGAAAAAAATAGTGACAGATCAAATTAAAAGATGTTTGTCAGAGGTGATAACATAGATTACCGAAGAAACCAATAATCTGATAGAAGAGATACCCGAGACTCCAAGGACAAAGGGAAAAAATCTTGTTACATGCTGAGAATAGAGATGGAGATACTGACACCGAATCTGATGAATATATTGAGATGGCATTTGTTTTCATGAAGGATGATTCAGACAAAGAGGAAAGGTATGTTGATACTGCACTCATATCTAAAGTTAGTAAGAATGAGGTCTCGATTATAGATAGTGGCTACACTCACCACATCACTGGAGATAAAGAAAATTTTGAAAATCTTGAGTATTATAATGATGGATCAGTAAGAATGGGTAATGACTCACCTTGTCTAGTTGAAGTTAAAGGAACCATAATGCTAAATAATATGATCATATGCAAAAATGCATACTGGGTAAAAGGAATTAACTATAATGTATTGAGTGTTTCACAGCTGAATAACACAGGTCACTGAGTTGCATTTGAGAACAAAAAGGCAAAGATCTTTAATGAATCAGGACAGTTAATCAAAATTGGTGAACAGACAAAAGGTAACCTATGATATCTTGATGATATTAAAACCACTTGTTTAATGGATAGAAACAAAGACATATGGTTATGACATAAGAGACTATGTCATGTTAATTTTGACAACATGATTAAGATAAGAAATAAAAGGAAAGTAAGAGGCTTACCGAGCATGTCAAAGCACGACCATATCATGTGTAAGAATTGTCAAAAAGGTAAAATGACAAATT
Source organism: Thuja plicata (assembly GCA_018584345.1). Taxonomy (NCBI): domain Eukaryota; kingdom Viridiplantae; phylum Streptophyta; class Pinopsida; order Cupressales; family Cupressaceae; genus Thuja; species Thuja plicata. The sequence continues at coordinate 534,048 of MU223759.1, forward strand.
CTAGTTTCAAGAGAAAAACCCATACATCTAATTCTATTCTAGAATTAGTCCATACTGATCTATGTGGACCCATGAGAAAAAAGAGTTACTATTGTGATATATATTTCATTCTCTTTGTAGCTGATTATTCTAGAATGATGGAAACTATGTTATTAAAAGAAAAATCAGAAGCATTCAAGATGTTTAAATGGTATAAAGATATTTTAGAAAAAAAAAGTGGTAAGGAACTAAAGTTCTTCAGATCAGATAGAGGAGGATAATAAATTTTTGATGAATTCACTAACTTTTGTAATGAGCATGGAAGTAAAAGACAACTTTTTGCACCAAGAACACCACAACAAAATGGGATTGCTGAAATATGGAACAGATACATTGTTGATTGTGCAAGAACACTGATGATAGAAAAAGGCATCACACAAACTTTATGGAGGAAATCTATCAGTACTAATGTCTGCACACTCAACATAGTTCAATTGAAGAAAGACACCAAAAAGACACCTTATGAGCTATGGTATGGATCTACACACCCAGAGTAAGTTACTTCAGAATTTTTGGAAGTCAATGTTATATTTTGAAAGATGATAGAAATGGAAAGCTTGACCCTAAAATTGAATAAGGAATCTTTCTATGGTATTCTACCAAAAGCAAGGCTTATAAATGTCTTAGCATGTCCTCTAACAAAATCATTGAGAGTGCAAATGTCAAAATAGATGAATTTGCAAAAAAAAATGACGAGGAAAGTAGAAAAGAACTAGAAGAATGCAATAGGTTTGTCTATAATGAAGAACCTAACACTCTTCCTATGCAATAGTGTATCAATCCTGAGCAATAGAACACTGCACCTGAGCATCAAGCTGCAAATACTAAAAATTAGGAAATTGCTCAATATGATGTACCGAGCGATGAAGATTAGAATGAAGGTCAAAATGATGATGAAAATGATGAACAAAGAGGTGAACTGATACTTTCCAAGTATTTCAGAAGACATATTCCATAGAACCATATCACAGGAGACAAGAATTTTGGAATGAGAACAAGAAATAAGTCACTGAACACTATATGTTAAATTTCTAATTTTGAGACTAAATTTTTTAATATTGCACTTGAAAATGAAGAATGGGTCAATGATATGAATGAAGAGATAGAAAAAATAGATAAGTAAAAAACATGGACACTAGTACGGAGACCAAATGACAAAAAATCGGTGGGTATGTGCAGGATCATGGTATAGCAAAAAGTGTCAATGTGAAAATGAAGTCATGATTGGTAGACTGATTGAAAAATAGCTATAGCTTTCAAATGGTATAACATTTTTTAAATCTGAAACATGTGTCACATTCTATGCTTCTCCTACTACAAGTAAAATAGCAAAAAAATTCAATTCGATGAAGTTTAGAATAAGTTAAGGTGGTCAGACAGGAGATTTTTAATAGTCTAGAAAAGTTGTAGAATAAAATTTATAATTAATTATTAGCTTGGAAAAAAATTTAAAAAAATATGTGTCACATCCGGACATGAGTCTACTACTTGTATCTATAATCTACTAAAAAATATTATCATTTGGTTGTTTTCAAGGTGCTCAGACATACACCTACTTATTATCTTTTTAGTCCTCACGGATAGACTGATTAAGAAATAGCTATAACTTTCAAATGGTATAACATTTTTGAAATCTAAAACACGAGTCACATTCTATTCTTTTCCTACTATGATAACAAATAATTTTCAATATGATGAAGTTTAGACTAAGTTAAGGTGGTCAGACACGTAATTTTTTATATTCTAGAAAATTTGTAGTAGAAAAATCATAATTAATTATTTACTTAAAAAAAATTTACAAAAAAATATGCGTCACATAAGAACACGATTCTAATACTTATATCTAAAATATTATAAAAAATAATTATCATTTGATTGTATTAAGGTGGTAAGACATACACCTAGTTCTTATCTTTTTCATGAAATTTTCATACTACTGCATTGAAATTTGAAATTTCACCATACAGAATATTTTTTTTTTTAAAAAGGGGCTAGGAGCTTAGAAACTAAATTTAATTTTCTACAAATTCCCTTCTTACACATTTTTTTATATAATATTGATAAATTCCTCAATTTTTTAAGTCAACTTTCCTAACCCTAGTTTTTTGAATTTTAATTGCCACTTAAGGGCCTAGTTTGGCATACCATGATCCTGCACATACCCCGATAACAAATGGATTTTTACAAATGAGATGAATGAGAATGGACAAGTCACAAGGATCAAAGCAAGATTAGTATGAAAGGGGTATGCACAACAAGAAGGTATTGACTATGGAGAAACCTTTGCACCTGGACTAAAAGGAGTCAGGATTCTACTTGCTTATGCTACCTACAAAGGGTTCAAGGTATACCAAATAGATGTCAAATCTACATTCCTAAATGGAATAATAGAGGAGGAGGTATACATTGAACAACCATAAGGGTTTGTAGATCCTAACAAGAGAAACATGGTATGTAGACTTCACAAATCCTTGTATGGATTGAAACAAGCACCGAGAGCATGGTATGAAAGACTTAACTCCTATCTCATAAGCATTGGATTTGTATGAACAAGTGAAAATAGTAATTTGTATTTCAAATAAGGTATCGATGATAATATTCTGATTACTGAAATATTTGTTGATGATATCATATTTGGAGGCAATGATATTTTATGCAAATTATTTTCTAATGAATTGAGAAAAGAGTTTGAGATGTCAAAGTTTGGAGAGATCAAATTCTTTCTTGGTCTATAGATTCTTCAACAGGATGCAGACATATATATCACTCAATCTAAATACATCAAGGAAATTCTCAAAATATTCAAGATGGAATATTCTAAGCCAATTAGAACACCTATGGAAATCGGTTGCAAGCTGACAAAGGAAGATAATTCAAACGAGGTAAATCAGACCCTATAAAGATCAATTATTGGCAAAATAATGTTTGTTGTTCATACTAGACTAGATATAAAACATGCAATTGGAATAGTTACAAGATTCTCTGCTAATCCCAAAGAATCACACATGACTGCTGTCAAAAGAATTTTGAGATATCTAAAGAATACCAAGGAATATGGCTTATGGTATAAAAGAGAAGGAAAATTTGACCTTCAAGTCTATAAAAATGTTGATTGGGCTAGAAAATTTGATGACACAAAGAGCACAACTGGAGGATATTTATGGGTGATAGACATGCCACATGGAATAGAAAGAAGCAAGGATGCATCTCACAATCTACTGCAAAACAGGAATATGTGGTTGTTGTTGCAAACTGCTCGAACATTGCATGGATCAAAAAATTAATGGAAGGTATGAATATGAAAATTCTTGAACCAGTGATTATCTATTGTGATAATTCAAGTGAAATTAAGATTTCAAAGAATCCAGTCATGCATTCTAAGACAGCATATTTCTATCAAGTATCATTACTTAAGAGAACAAGTGCAACAAAAATAGGTCATACTAGAATATGTTCAATTCAAGGAACAATTAGCAGACATATTCACCAAGCCATTGCCTAAAGATACATTTGAGTACTTGAGAAAGATACTAGGTGTCTGACCCTTGTTTATTATTCACTAAGCTGACTAGGAGGTTGCATCATCCTACAACACAATCATAAGATCATTCATTTTGATGCAAGGAAAGAGATGGACTGCAAAGATAAATCTCTACACAGCAAGGTACTTATTTTCACTGAACACCAGAGATATTTTTTTGCTAATACAAAGCTACATTGCTGATGGAAAGGGAAATTCAAGGAATATATTCAAAATAAAAGACAAATGACTTTGGCATTGTTGTCAAAGGGAGAGATGTAACTTGTAAGGGAGAGAATATATAGATGGGAGATATTTAAAGAGATGTAACTTGTGATGGAGAGATGACTTAAGGGAGAGATTATATCCATATATAATATCTATCAAAGTAAAGAACATCATGAGGGAGAGAATACATCCAAAACGAGAGAAGTATTCTATGAAACATATTATTGTCAAAGGAAAATGAGATATCCACCAGAGAGAGGAACAACCAAAGGGAGAGAAAAGACAAAATCAGAAGCTACTACATCTATCTAGTGAAGGAAATAAAGATTGAAGAAACTACTCTGCAAGAATCAAATCTAAGCTAGAAGAGCTTACCGAGAGCCAGACATTCGTATTGGCTATAGAACAATAAATTTGGTAGATTGATGAACTACAAACTGATATATTTCATATCATATTATTAGTAATGTAGTATGTTGCCATAATTAAAGCCAAAGGGAGAGATTGATGAATCATAACTGATTGAATGTTTGAAGATGTTAAGTTGATGATCACCGAACTGAAGAAAGTTAATGCAAGACATTAAATCAATTAATGTATTGTATTGTCATTGATGTAAACTTGGTATAATATGATTGGATGTATACATAATGTCAAAAGAATTCAAAGAACTAGAGAGATAAAGGTTATGCTATCAGTAATGCATAAAATTTCACTATACACTAAAGTGACAACAAACACAAACAGACTGTGGACCCTGACAGATAGAGAACCTTGAGAGAAGAGTCACAGTTGTAACCACCTAAATTTGGTCTATCACAACTATGGACCCTATTTTCCCTAAGTGTGATCATATCCTCGATTTATGTCCAAACGACCCTGTTACTACTTGGCATAATTCTTTTAATCAATTTAATGTCCTATGTGATTTTTATCACTGATTTATATTATCTATTATAGCCATACAATTCAAATCAATTTCGACCAATCAGATCAAATCAAAATCAAAATCACACTATCATCAATTAAATTTTTGCTCAAAACAGCATCAAAATGACTTCGTTATCAAACAAACTAAGGGGCATAACAGTTTCTTGACTAATGTCGGAACTGTTGGATAGAAAGCTTTGGTTCTCATAAGCTGGATATCTTGTGTTTCCTTATTTTTATAAGATTTTTTAAAGCTCCTAGCAGCTTCGTATTGGTTTTCGGATGACAACCAAGTTCAGAATCAATATTATCAATTTTCGGACGACAACCAAGTTCAAAATTGGTATTTTTAAAATCTTTTATTGATCTTTGGACGACAACCAAGTTCAAAATCAATTCTATC
>MU223759.1:540179-567160 GCA_018584345.1 Thuja plicata
CTCCCATTCTTCTATAAATAGAAGCCTGTTTTGAGAGAAAATAAGCCTTCACTAGAGATTAAAATTGCATTGTTATGCTGCTAGAATAATCATAGAATTGCATTCCATTTCATCTCATGCTAGTTTATCATTGCTATTTCATCTTTTATAGTTAAAATACATGCTTTTACATCATTTAGTTTGTTTTAAAATTAAAATCCTTCATGCTAGGTTGTATTAGTCACTGATTCATAGCATATTCTGAGGGCTGATATGTTATCAATCACACTCCTCCTAGTTAGCAGGCAATAAGTCAATTTTAGTGGGTTCTCTATGCTTTTCATGTTTTCACTAACCCCTTTGATGCTAATATAATGACTTATTGAGTGTTTGTGTTGATTCTAACAGCTACCCATTTACACACACACAACAGTGATACCCAAGCAAGAAACCCAAGCAAGCATTACTGATGGGTAGAACCACAGTGTTACTTGATGGACATACAACCTTGACAGATAGATATGCCCGAGGACAACTGAAGTTGAGACTGAGTAAACAAGGAGTTAAAACACCGATCAAAACTAAAGTTTAGAAATGAAAAAAGACTTAGCTAGAAGGAGCTAAAGAATGAGTTAATTGGTTGATTACATTATTTTCATTGATAAGTTAAAAGCCAGACATAAGCTAGAGTTTTAAAGTTGTTTTATTCCAGTTTTCAAGAAGATATCTACGAGATAAAACTAAATCAAGCTTTAAAGAAAGAATGGCAATATTTTTGGATCATGTCAAGAAAAAGAAAGACAAAGACCTAAAAATGGTGAAATCATGTATATAATAGACAAAAGCTAATTCATTGTGAATTGGTGGCTGAATAAAGAAGAAGATGCTAAAGAGAATACTGGTGAACAAAAAGACTTCATACAATGTTGATCCATCAAGCTAAAGAACAGATCTAATATTTCTGCGGACATTGAGCAACAGAGAAACAACATCACCAAGCAAAAAGAAGTGGAGCAAAGGTATTAAAGGGAAACATTGATCAGAAATTTATTATGAGCTTACAATAGATCTAAAAATCTGCAAGTCTAAGTTGTATTTATGAATAGTTCATATATTGTTATAGTTTAACCATTGGATTAGAAAGTCTCTTAACCGAGTAGGAATTAACAATCCTTTATATATTGAGATACATCCCAAGGAGTATCAAAAGGTTTATCATGAAGATAGCATAGTGAATGCCAGATATCAAGTGATAAACTGTTAGTGATAAATCCTATAACAAGGTCACACATAACAATGTGTTTGTAACGTTTAACAGGGTTGGCTCTTCACTGAGCTCACTTCAGATGAGTGAAAATTTTGGGTTATGGGTCCCAAGTGGGTTTTTCCCTTAGCAGGGTTTCCATATTAAAATTCCATTTGTCAAATGTGTTTATGATTCATTGCTTTGATGTTTTTCTTTACACATTACTAAAATAGGATGATCAGTAAACACTAAGTTATTTATTGTATTTCGGTAAATACTAGACTTCTATTGATTAAATTTTAAAAATAAGGTTTAACAATGAACTCTGAGTAGTTTTTATTTGATAAGATTATTTCAAGTCATAGATCTTGTAGGAGTGAAGATAACTAGAGGCTTATAATTGTGGTACTAAGTTTTTGGGTTGATTTAAAGGATTAATTTTTTAGGCCACTGATTCATCCCCCCCCCCCCCCCACCTCTCATTTATTATAACATTATGTCTGATAAAATTAAAATATTTAAATCTTTTCCTTCAACCCAAGAAAGTTTGGAGGCTTTTCAATTCACATGGAGAATAGATTTTGATATGGCATAGTAATTACCTTCATATTTTTATCTCTATCTCAGATTTCATATTGTCCTAGAATATCCCTAGAGGGTTAGTCTTATCAAATGATGCCTTGTATTATATGTTTATTATTGAGAGAGTGACCAAATTTTTAGTTGGCTCATGTAAGAATATCCTCTTTGGGGATGATCAATGGATTGGGCATATATGTCTGTAAAGATCTCCAATGTTTGGGAAATTTCAAGATGAATGTGTGAACAAGTATGGTATCTTTCTTGCTAACTATATTTAGAATGGATAATGAAAGACTTTCAGTGAAGTTAATAGTAACCTATATCCTCTTCAAACCTTCCTCAACTTAATTAGAATTTATCACTTGATGCTATGTAATTACAAGGTTTGAGCCCTCTCTTTGTCAAAGGTCTATTTGTTTTAATCAACCAAGTGCTCCTTGTAAAGCACTCCTTTACTTCTCCGTTTCTGGGTATTTCCATGGAATTCAAATATGATAAACAAGATCACTATATTCCTTTAGATCCCTCTCCAAAATAAATTCCTTACTTTGGATAAATTATGTAAAAGGTTGTTTCATATTGCTAATAGGTAATTTTTGTGTTGTGAATATTTTAAGAGTGCTTCCCACCTTCTCATGGATTGTTCACTTGTTAGGGAGGTTTGGAATTTTATTATGGAGCATTGAGGTTTGAGTTGGCTCTTTCCGTCAAATATCCTTCAAGCTTTATCTCAATGGTTGGCTCCTACTTTGAACACTGGTATGTCTTTTCTTTGGTCTCTTATTATCCTACATCTTGATTGGGTAATTTAGAAAGAAGAAACAATAGGATGTTCCAGGATTCTACTTTAATTTCCTCTGTTGTGTTCTCTAAATTCATTAAAACCATCCTTTAAAACATTCATTATAAGGTCTCAAATTGTAAAGCTAATCCTATTTGTATTGGTTTTGTTAGTGATTCTTCTATTGCACATGATTCAAAAATTGGTTTTGAAATTTCTATCTCAATCAAGCCTTGTAAGAACACTAGAGATAATATTATTTGGGAATACCCAAATTTTGATATGGTGGATAAAGGGAATCGTAGGCCAATTGGGTGTCGAGTAGTGTTGAGAAATGAATATAGTGGATTTTTATTAGTAGTGGTACTCCCTTTAGGAAGTCAAACTAACCACCTCGATAAAGATGTGACTACATATCATGGTCTATCTTTGGCTAAAAATTTAAATTACACTCATGTTTAGATTGAGGGAGACTCAAACACTACTTATAATTCCTAAAGGGACTCCAAGATCCCTTGTGGTCTATTAAATGGTGGATTGATGATTAAAATGAGATTAGCAATTCTTTTTGAGAATGAAAAATCTCCCATGTGTATTATGAAGGGAAATCTATAGAAGACTATCTTGAAAATATTAGGGTAAGAAGTGGTAAATTGCTTAGGTGGAAAAACTACGGTCACTAGACAAGATATCTTGGAAAATATAGTATGAAAGGCTGCACATACAAAATCTATATTGAAAGGTAATATGATTATCTACAATAAGTACATGAGGATGAGTGCAATTAACTCACACATTTTTTGGTTTCTTTATGCCCTATTTTTCTTTCTTATTTTGGAAGAGGTTAATAAAAGAGTTGAAGAAGTTGGTTTTCCCTAAAAACTAAAAGAGATGGGTGGTGATAGAAATCATTTTGAGCATATGAATTGTAAGTAAGAACACAACTATTACAACATCATGAAGAAAGGTGGTGTTGCGCCTTACTTGAAGAGGCTCCATGACTTCGATCCAAAAAATAATAAAATGTTTGTAGAGAACTAGAAGAATTGAACTATAACTATATTGGGTTAAAATTTGAAATTAATGGAAGAATTTATTTCAAAGGATATTATTCTCCCCATTAAGGGAAATAATTTAATCATAAGCCATACAAATTCAGACGTAGCTTTGAACAATTTTGTGAAAAGGAATGAGCGTTGGATACTAGTAAAGAAATAAAAGAGTGGGTATATTATGAACTCTATCAAGGAGATTTGCACTATGTTTCAAAAAATCCTCATTAAATAATTCTCCTTGGATGGATAATTAACTATCATTTATAGACATCACATTATTTTTATCAACCACTTTTTTCATCATGTTCGCATTTCTTTTCCTTTTTTTCTTTTATTGTCTCTTACTGTGCGCGTTAAGGACCACAAGAAGAACCTAGGAACCTAGTCTTGTTTGAGGGTTTAATTTTACTTATTGTTGATCACTAGAAGTCTTGTTCTTCCCTATCTAAATCTAAATCTAAATCTAGGCACTCGACTATTTCCTTTCAGGATGAGGAGAAGACTAAAATTAAACAAACTAAAATTTTATGTTATAAGGGAACACATTGCAATATCGATGTAGATTCAAAGTGAATCTCCTAAAGAAAAGACCTAAATTTAGAATTTCGTCCCCTCCTCCAATCCCTTGAAATATTCTTCTTGTTATGTGTAATTGGTAGATATGGTATTGAACACTGTGGAAATGATACCAAATTTGGAGTTGGATCGAGGACCTCCTTTTCCTTGTAAGTTACCAAAAGACTCACTCCTTCTTAATTATGATCATATGAACCCTTCAAATCCTTTGGGTATTACTATAAATATAATGGTAGATTCCATTTGAATGAACAAATGGATCTTGAACATGAATTTAATTGGATGAACATCAAATTAAGGGTTATTAAATGAAATTTGGAAAACAAGTAACATAAGGAGGTTCCAAGGGATGAAAATGAACGAAGGAATCTAATTAAATCTCTTCAAAATGTGATGAAAGATGTGGAGACCATGAAAATAGATTATGAACGAAGAATTATGGGCCTTGAAAAAAAACTAAAAAAATATCAATGAAAATATTCTCACATTGGTTTTATTCACTGAGAAAGTGATCAAGGATACAACTAAGAACATAAGGAATCTTTTGAGAAAATATTCAAGAAAATACATCAGAGCCAAGTCCAAGTTTTTAATATTGAGGCAGGGGAAAAAACTATACACGGGTTTGTTGACGATAGCAAGGGGCCATGCATAAGAATGACTCAAAAATTCAAGAGTGCCTAGGCACACTTTGCTCAAGATTTATAGGATCTCATGAAGATGGTCTTCGATACATCTTAGTTGGAGGTTGACGTAGTAGAGGCTTTGAAGAAATTAAATGAGGTATATATCTTGTTTTTTAAATCTCTGCTCTATTTTTCTATTCTTATTCATCTTTTTGGTTGTTCGTAGGTTGCCACTCTTCTGATGTTATGTTGTAGGAAGACTATTTTAAAAAGGTTTTTGGGTTACTTCAAAACCTTTTTTAACCTTAAAAAATATCATTAAAAACTATAACACTCTCCTTCCCCTATAGGAGGCCCCATTTTAGTGGAACTTGGTCATACAATACACATATCCCACCAAAGTTCTCTAAAATAGTAAGCATTGTAAGTGTTGGTCTTCACAATTTTAAATTTGGTCTTGATTTTGGTACTTGACCATTTTTTAATAATTTTTATATCAAAAGTTCCTTGTGATCAACAAAAATTTCTGTGGCACCAGAACATTCTTATCTCCATAGGAAATTATTTTAACACTAGCATAATAAGAAACTTTAACGATTTATAATATTTACAATCTATGCATTGCACTTCTTATAAACCATGTCAACATGTTAATTCCTTCCTTGAAACCATTTTAAATATTCATACTATAATAAATTGAAATTTTACAACGGATTTGTTTCAACCCTATAGCCTCATGCCCCACCGAAAAATGATGGAAACACTTTAGCACTTGATATTATGAAATTTAAAAAAAAAATGTTCTCTATTAAATTGCACATCTTTTTTTAATTTAAAATTTTATATCATTATGAGTTTATTGAAGATACAATCCTCCAAATAATCCAAGCATACCTCCAAAGTATTGAACATTGATGAATAATTTAATAACACTATCTTTGAATGAATATAGAGTAAATATGAATAAGTTATGGCTTATCTTTGGTAGTCCACTACAAGATAGTGTTTCTGATAGATTTGGGGGATTTTGATGTGGACATCTATTTCATGTGGAGGATCAATATATGCCTCCTTGACTACTATAGGTTTCATCATCCTCCATGCTATTGCAGTTGTTTGTAATCAAAATTATTCGTAAGAACAACAAAAAATTTCCCTTAATTTGAAGACAACTAAATAAAATGGAGGGAAAAGGGTTGACCAAAATAAAACTGAAAAGAAATTCATAATGCTTATACTCTCCACAATTGAATAGAAACCATAATCCAAGAAAATTTGCAGCAAAAAATTGCAAAAATGATAGGCTTTGCAAAGAAAACCTCTCAAGCATATTTTGTTAACAACGATCTCCCACATATATACTCTAGATGATGATCATGATAAGAGATTGAATTTATTTATATTGATCTCTCAAAAAAGAAATTTTTATGAGGGGCTATAAGATATAAATTAAATTCCATTTGTATATAGTTGATCATAGGGATAAGGTTGATCATGTATATAGATCTCTTTCACTAGGGGATAATCCTCTGCAGGATTGTCGCTCGGGGTGAAATTAATGTTTCTTATGATAATTTTTATCTTGAACGTCAACACCTTTTCTTTTCCTCTATCCTAAAATTTATCTATTCACTTAACCACATTTTCTTTTATATGTGCAGGAAAACATGGTAATCTACTGACGACAAGACACAACTATGTAAAATCCCAAATTGCCTTAGAGAAATAAGAGGTAGGCATACATTATATAGAAAATAAAAAGGGAGGTGACATTATGATATTCAACCATATTCACCAATACTACAACCATAATATTAAAGAGCTGCAACTATCAACTATAAAAGTAAATACGTGGAACCATATATTGACTATGGGATTGCAAAGTCAAGAAAGGAAGTTCTAGAGATAAAAATTTGAAGAATGACTACAAGGTAAAGAAAGGATACTCTAAATGTCAAGAAAGGATGACCCAATGGGAATTTATATTATTATTTTCCCCCATAATGACCATTGGGAAGAACATGAAGTAGATCTCTGAGTTTATGGAACCTTTCACAAGCTAGAGCCTTTGCAAAGATATTTTCTATATGATCTTCTTTAATGTAGTACATAATTTTAATCAATCCATGTTGAACCAATTTTATGATATAGTTATGTTCTATCTCAATATGTTTGGTTCTACTTATATGAAATACTAGATTCTTTGTCATTTGAATAACACTCTTATTATCACAATACAACAAGGTAGGTTCATTCTAAATTTGGTGTATGTCTTCTAGTAGTCTTCTGAACCATACAGTTTGACAATTTTCTATGTTGCAACTTTCTATTCTATCTCTGTTGTAGGAACTGATACTATTGGTTTTTCATTGGACTTCTAAGAGAATACTGTGTAACTAAGACTAAAAGTGTAACCAAAAGTAGAGTTCTGATCATCTGTAGAACTTGCCTAATAAAATTTTTTATACCCAACCAATCTGTTATCCTCTGAATGCTAAAATTTGAGACCATAACTCAATGTATCTCTAAAATATCTAAGAATCATTTTAGCCACACTCCAATGTGTTTCCTTAAGTTTTGACACGAACATAGAGACCAAACTCACTGCCTATGTGATATCCGAATGAGTAGTACTTAATTAGATCAAACTTCCAATCAACTTTTTGTATACACTAAAGTAGACAATTTAAGTCCAACATCGATAGGTGTTGTAACTCTTCATCTGAAATTTTTGTAAGATATCTGAAGCATGTTTTTTTGAAGACGTAGATATTTATATTTTCTTTTCCATACTTCTATACCAAGAAAGTAGTGCATTTGTCCCAAATTTGTGATTTCAAGCTCAATAATCATGGTTGTTCTAAACTCTATAAATAAAGTTGGATTATTCCCTATGTAGATAAGATCATCAACATAGAGAACTAAGATAAAAATATCTTTAGCTGAGATTCAGATATAGATATTTGGATTTGACTGAATTCATGAAAAAACTTTCTACTGTAGGTATGATTCTATCCTTGAATATCATGCTCTTGGTGCTTGTTTTATACCATATAAAGCTTTCTTTAATTTTCAAACATAATGTTCTTTATAATTTATTTCAAAACCTTTAGGTTGTGAAATATATACTACCTCATTAATATATCCATTCAAGATAATACTCTTTACATCCATTTGATAAACTGTCCAACTCTTCTGAGCTGCTAATGCCAAAAATAATTTGAAAGTATCCATTCGTGTTACATGTGCAAAAGTTTCAGTGTAATCAATAACTTCTTGTTAAGTGTACACTTTTTATACCAATATATCCTTATGCTTATAAATGCATCCATAATATTTATACTTAGTTTTGTACACCCATATTGTACCAATAATTTTCCTACAAGGAGGTAATTGAACCGAATCCCATATTTCATTCCTATCAATCATTTATATTTCACTGTGCATTGCTTCAACTTACTCATCTTTTTATTTATCTTGTTCAAATGTTTGCGGCTCATTATTTTCCATGACTTGAGTCATCAATGCAAAATTCACTCGTACTTGTGACCTTGTTGTCATTTTTTCAAAATTTGAATTCAACATAAGAGTTGATGGATGATTCTTTCTTGTCCTTCTTTGCTATTATTTTGTATTTTTTGGCTCCTACATTAGATGATCTAGGTACATATTCTTCTTCCTCTTCTTAAAATTCATCAATTACTATCTCTTTTCCTTTTGTTTCATTTTTTATGGTATATTTTTCTAGTTCATTGAATACCACATCTCTTCTTATCAAAATATTTTTCTCAATTCCATCATACAACATGTATACTTAATTTTCAGTTCCATAACTAAGAAAATGCATTTCTGGCCTTTATCATCTAACTTAGAACTTTTTTCTTTTGGTATGTGTGCATAAGAAACATATCTAAATACCTTGAAGTGATCAATACTTAGCTCTACCCCTCACCGTGTTTTTTCAGTAGTCATTCCTTTAACTAATTTTTGTAGGAATTCTATTTAGGAGATACAATGTTGTTCGTACTACTTTTGTCCAATAACTTTAATTTAAATTTTTATCTTTCAACATTACTTCTTACAATTTCAACAATTGTTCTATTTTTCCTTTCAGTAACTCCATTTTTTGTGGATTGTAGGAAGTAGTGAGATCCCTCTTGATTCAATGATTTTTGAGAAAATCTATAAACTAATTTGACCTGTACTCACCTCCATTGTCTGACCTTATCACTTTGATATTCTTACCACTTTGTTTTTCAACCAAGTTCTTGAAGTCTACAAATTTGTCAAATACTTGTGATTTTGTAAACAAACAATACACCAATTTTTTTCTTCATTAATCATCAATGAAGGTTATAAAATACTTTGATTTTTTCAAGGAGGCTGTTTCCATAAGAACACACAAACTTGTTTTAATTATCTCAAGTTGATGTTTAGCTCTACTAGATTTTCCAACAAGAAATTGTATCCTATGTTGTTTGCCAACAATATATTTTTCACACACCTCTTTAGTTTCTTCAATTAATGGTCGACCTTCAACCATTTTTAATCTTTTGAGTAAAATAAACCCCATTAAACTGAGGTGACCATATCTTTTATGCCTAATTTTACTTTCACTCATTTCAGTAGTGCTTGGTTAGCATGAGTAAAACTAAGTGGAATCATCCTATCACCTGTTATTTTTTTTTCTCTTGCAATAACTACATTCCAATTTAATTTATCTCTTATTGTGCACTCATTTTTATCAAAATTCACTTGATAATTTGGCTCTAACATTTTTCCAACAGACAAAATATTCTTTTTGAGTGCTAGAAGCGATAGCGTTTCATTGATATACTTTACTTCACCATATTTTGTTGTAACTACAAGATTACCCTCACCTATACTTCCATGAGAATTATTATCTCCTATTACTATTTTACTTTGATGCTTTTGATCTAAGTAAACAAATAGATGCTCATTAGATTTCATATGTGAATAACATCTAGAGTCTGTACTACACATTATTTTCATTTACACTTGTATTGAAGCAAGAAATGAACAAATTTTGTTTATCTTCAATAGTGATATGAGCATTTGTCTTTCATGTTTCACCTTGCTTACTCCAATATTCTGAAGCATAATGTCCAAACTTATTGCAATGGAAACATTGGAATTTTTTTTTACTATTTTCTCCCCCATCACTTCTACCTCTTCATCTTCCTACTCCTCTGAAGTTACTACTTCTTCCTCTGGAATAATTTCCTCTTACTCTATAATTACTATATTCACCTTTGTATTCATTCTTATTATTATCATCATTTCTACTATGATTCTTAAAGAATGTGTTTCCTTTTCCTCTTATATCTCCTTTAGAGTAAAATTATTGATGTAAGCTTTCTTCATACTTTTTATTCTTTCTTCAACAGTTAATAAAATTCTACTTAATTCATTAATTTTCATGCCTGAGAGATCCTTAGATCTCTCAATTATAGAAACCACACCGTCAAATTTTGGAATCAAGCTCATCAAAAATATTTCAAGGACATGCTTTTCATCTACATCTTCCCCTAGTACTTTCATTTGACTCACTAGACCTTCTACATTTGTCATAAATTCATTGACAGACTCACTAGTAGACATTTTTTTACATTTTCAAAAATTTTCCTCATTTTTTAGAATTTAGCAGTTTGTGCACTTTGATATGGATTACTTAATATTTTTCATTCTATCTTGGAATGATCAACACCACTTGTCCTCAGAAATATAGCTTGTGTGATTGCACCCTAAATCAAGAATAAAGCTTCATTATCTTTCTTTATATTTTCTTTGTATTCATTTTCTTGTTCGCCAATAAATTCATTTATATATGCTATCTCAACATAGCCATTTTCTCTGGTTTTATTTTTTTAAGTAGAACTGAAACTTTTGTTTTTGATAGAGGCAGAACTTTTATTGCCTATCATAAACTGCTAATCTGCTATAAGCTTCGAATGGTACCATTAATATGATATTAATGTGCTTCTAGTCCCCTGTTTCACGTGCCAGCACCCTTTTGCTGCTTATTTTATCAAAAACATAGCCATTTTCAACAATATCCTACAAATCCCTATATTTGAGTAGGGTTTTCATTCTAGTACACAAATATGTAAAATTGTCTCCTTCAAAGATGAGAATTAACACATAAGACATTACATTGTCTGTCGTATTTACCATAAAATATGCACAGTATCTCAAATGCTAAACACAAGATTTAGGAGAGATCTTTGCAAATGAATACTCTATTTGTCCCTTCAAATGAGATCCACACACAAAAATCTCCCTTTTTATTATTATTGTATTTGATAAATAAGTGTGGGTTACCACTGATAATGCACTTAATTACAAAAATATTATTTTTCATATTACAAAATAGAAAGTTTATAACTCCTTAAAAAAACTCCAATATATCAGTTCCTTAAATAAAAATCATGTTTCCACAAGAGATTTTTAAAGCTTTCTGAGAAAAACTATCTAATTTGTTAGGGTCTACTTGAGTCACCTTGTTTAAAGTGTCTTTGACCCTTTGATAAATTTTAAAATCATTGTTCAGTTTCCTTCATTTTCAAAGCGTGTGTCGATCGGTCTTTCAATGTTGATTTTGCTCCTTGAGTTAACTGTCGCAATGTTTCAAACTTGTCATTGTATAGTGGGTTCCCTTCTGCCAAGTGTTGGTAGTTCTAGATCGCTCATGAACCACTTTGAACCTCTTTGAACCTTGGTTCAAAGTAGTTCAAAGAAATTCAATCAAAATATTATTGTCTAATGTTGGTAATTCCAAGTGGGACCCATAAATACGTCGTGATGCAACATTGAACTACTTTGAACCTCTTCAAACCTTGGTTCTAAGTAGTTCAAAGAGGTTCCAAGGAAATAAAAACAAATCTAATAATCAATGTGGCAGCTAATGAGACGAGTAATGTAGAATGTCAGTAAAGTAATCATCGGAATAATGGTATGGTCAGCCTTGAGGAGATGGTAACCACGAGGGAAATCAAAGTTGGCAATATGAATTAATATTGATTTTATCTTGGCATGAATGATGTAGTAGCATTAAATGGAGATTAATGATGATTTAGATAGTTTTACGAAGCAAAGGGGTAGCCAAAGGTCACATCATTACGTTCACTCTACTCTAGACTTCATGTTGTAATTAATGATCATCTTTTTCTCTGTACTCTGTAGATTGTGAATCTTGTTAAAATATATCATTTCACTTATTTCTTTTCAAACCAATATTGTGGAGTCTCAGCTGTGAAAGACATATATTTTTATTTTCCTAGATTGACAAAACATAGGTAAATACTAAAAAGCCTCCTATTGTTTCCTATTTTCTGCATGATAGTGTGATTTCAAAGGATTTGCAATTATTTTATTCATTTTGGGCAAGGAAAATGGATTCCAGCATGCATTTCTTCATAAATACTACAAATTTAGAGTGTCATGCCTAGGTGCTCACAGACAGTGATTTGTTGGGTGTCAAAGTAGAAAAAATGCTTTAAAATTTGAAGAATTGTGTAGAGAAAGATAGTACTTTAGAGATCATGTCCAGTGGGTTATTTCAAGCCATCGCCTTTCCCCCAATTGTAATAAGCCCTGAGCTAATTTAGTAGTGCATAAATCACTATGATGTCAAGTCTAAGTGTGTTTTAAAAAAAATGAGGTCAGAGTCTCCTTTCAATAACCAGAGAGATTATAATGTTAGTCTTCTAGCTACCTGATGAGGCTTTTTGTAGAGTCACCCCAACCTAGTCTTTAGCTCAATTTTGAGAAAGAGGTGACAAGAACTGTAGCAATATTTCCCACAAGTGGACTCAGTCAAACTATAGAGGAGGTTCTAGGTTGCCGAAGGTTCTCACAAACGATCATATGAAGCCTCATATTCATGACTTAGTGGTCTTTCTACACAGAGTGAGAGGGTCTACACAAGTACTTGTTTTTTAGGATTGCACGTACCATTTCATAGAGGTTATTGTAGATGGAAGGCAAAGTCTAGACTGGGCTGAAATAATTGTTGGTTCATTAAGAGACCAACTCAAGAAAGCTCAAGGAATGAGGAATGAGTTATACATGTCTTTGTATTTGATTTATTTCCTTGAATATACTTAACAAATTGTAGGAATTCCTCATGAACCTTGGAGCGAAGACATTAGTATCTATGAATATTGCCCCCTCTTGAGAAGAGAGAGAGTAACAAAAAAATACATAAGGGTTTATGATGTGTTTCTTGGAATATTGTGCTACCTTTAGGATAGAACCCCAAGGTAGAGAATTTCCTCAGAGGCACAAAAAGTAGTTCAAAGCCACGTATATAAGAGTGCGAGGTTTTGATGAAGAGTCCGTCAAGTTGCCGAGGCTCAATTTTGATTACTTTATTTTGACAGAGGTGTGTAGACAAATCTTCAGGGTGATAAAAAATTGTTTACTAGAGGAGAAATGGGATGCTATGTTCCCAATGAAACTTGGATTCCTAACCTACAAAAACATGATAGAGACCTTAGTAATAGGGAGTAACCTGGTGAATTATCACATGCAATTTTATGAAACAAGAAGAGGATTCGTTAGCAAAGGTTTCACAAGGCAGATCCTCAGTTTGGATGGTGAGTTGAAATTATCTCCACACATTGAAGATCTATCGGAAGCTATCCGTGATGAAGAGGAAGTTGTGAAAAGGGACCATTCCAGGTTATTAATCTCTCATATTAAAACCCTACAATTGAAGTTTGACATTGGTAATCTAGATGAAGATAATTATGAGATTATTGAACCTAGTTATTACACTAAAAATACAACAATCCTGCTAGAAAGAGACTAGAAAATAAAAGAAGAGGAGGACATAAATCTTAGGGCTAGATCCATTTTAAAATTCATAGATGATTGGTTGAAAAGGAGAGGGTGAATAAGAAAAAAAAACTACCTCCTCTAAAAATATTGATGTGAATGCCATCCTAATAAAATTGTTACCTAACCCCTCTAATGCATCCCTCTTGGTTACTAGCGCAAGTAATATTCCTCTTCTAAAAAATAAATCAGTTGCAAGTGGTCACCCTACTATGACTTAGACAAGGTTGATGACTAGATCCCAAGTTTGTGCACAAATGGCTTCCCGAGTTTTTGGCTTTGTAGATATTAATAGCAACGATGAAGATATTTCATTTCCACTTGAATATCATAAAAATGATCAAGATGAAGAAAAATGTAGCGCCATCATGTCCCAAGTTTATGAAATAGAAGAATATGGGGTGAAAAAGTTCTTATCAGAAAATTCATTGAAAACTTTTGATCCTTGTATGCTTTTTATATTGAAAAAGAACTTGGGATGGAAATTCTCTTTATTTAAAAATGCAATCTCAAGCATGTGATTCATGGAGAAAGAGATCAATGAAATACATTCTAATGCATCGAAAAATATTAAGGTGGTGAACTCGTTAGGTATCCTCCTATTTGAAGAAGGAAACATGGACGCAGATGCCATGACTAAAAGATTTGAGGATACTATCAATGCTATCAAAGAAAATAAAGAACCCACAACCCAAGACTTCACCAAGATATAACATGTACAATCCATGCTATACTTGAACAAAGGGTAGTTACCTAGGAAGTTGGAGAGAATCTAGGAGCTCAAGTGGGAAAAGAACGCATGTTGAGCGAAGATAATTGGCCATAAGGGTTTACACTCTCACCTGACTCAAGAACTGTTGAGCACTTTCAGGAGATGGAAGGTGGTCCGAGAGGCCAATTTAGAGGACAAGTAGCCGAGAATGCACAATGATCTTATTTTGATTAGGGGACAACTGTCGTTAAATTGTTACTTTTATTAGTTTATTATTTGTAACCATTTTTATTTCTGTCAATTCGAGGGGCTGAGTTTGTAGGGAGGCCTCCCAGATTGAAAAACTATATATGCTGGAGCATAGAATTGATGAAGGGTAAGAATTTTTAGAGATAGACCTAGTTTTAAAATATTTCAGTACTATTTTAGCTTTCCTTTTTTGAAAGAATTAATGGGAATAATATAGTGATCTGCACTTGTTTTAGGCTTTTATCTTTACAATAATAAATATATTAATGCAAAGATTGAGTTTCAATATGTGAATTTTAACTTGTGATATATTGATTATTTTGTGGATTGATATATCTCTTGCTCTGCATTATTCATTTTATATATCGTGATTATCAATATTTCCATATAATTCTTGTTTTCAGACTCATAGGTAGATAATTTCATATAGTTGAAGGAACTATGCTTCCCTTAAACTTTAAATTAGGTATTCATAATTTCTAAAAATACCTCAATACCTAGGAGTATTTGAGATATCCTTGCATACTTTATGGTTAAAAGTACATCTATTTGTGTTTTACCCAAACATTCATTAAATATTTTTGAGAGGGAGTTGTACCTCAACAACTTTTGAGGGAAGCAATTATCCCATTCTTACCCAACTGTGGTGAAATATTTTTCTTAAAAGAGGTGTAGGGTCAACGTAAATTTAATTTGAAGTGGAGACAAATTTGTTCACTACCAATTTTTTGGCTACTCTACTGGGGAGTCTTGTGATGAGAACTAGGCTCTACATTTTCATAATGCATCAAAATGGTGTTACCACACAATGATGTATTTCCCAGACTTCAACCAAATATAGGTTTTGAAAGCACACAAGAAGATATAATTTCAAACCTAGTTGTCATAGCTTGGCAATATAGACATAGTAATCATCAGTTCCAACAAACCCTCCAAGTGTTGGAAGTAGAGGAAGAAATTTTTGAACACCTAAGAGGCATGCCCGTGGCCCAGGAGGAAGTTGTATTAAATATAATTGCTCATGCTCCTATGAGAAACTGAATGCTAGTTTGGATATCAAAGATACAAGAGAAAATATATACCAGAGGTGATTGAAACAAAGGGTTGATTGATGAAGACTTTGAAGCTTTGAAAAATATGAACTTTGGCCCTAATTCTAATACACCCAAGAAAAATAAAACTAAGTCTTGTAGTAGACCTTCCTTACCTCCTACTAGTCCTAAGGTGTATCACTGAATGTACAATCTGTTATCCCACCAGGTATTGTAATACCATCCTTTTTCAATACTCAACCTTTGAACTTTAGATTTCCAACCATCGCTGCCAACCAGCCTTGGGGTCAAAACATAGGTCCTTTGAACCTTGCAGAAAACCCTTCCTCTGCTTTACCCAAATCCACTAAACAAATCTTGCCCAAATTCAATGGATATGGAAAGATGACCATAGAAGATCACCTCAACGCTTTCCACACTACATGTGGTGTTATCAACATTCAGACTCAGCAAATTACAGTTAGAATTTTTGTGACAACTTTGACAGATGCGGCGGCTGATTGGTTCAATAATTTACCTCATGCCTCCATAACTAGTTGAGATGATATGAAGAATGCATTCGAGCAAATATTTAAAACCCTTAATAATGAAATCTCTCTATTGCTTCAATTTATCCAATTGAATAAGAAGATACACAAACCTATGTGGGAATTTGAAGCAAAGTTCGATAGGATATTCAGAGAGAATCGCTATAAATTCTACACCTAGTGAAGAGAACAAAAAGATATTCTTTCTTAACGCAGTGCCACCTAATATAAGGCTTCATTTGTTGCAGTACGGAGTATCTGATTTAAATGCCACACAAACATAATCCATTCATCTTGAAGACATATTCATCACAACAAGGAAGTGGAAAAGAGAAGTTCAATCTTTAGGTGCCTCCTTCTCCACTCTGACAGATCCTCTAATGAAGAGATTAATGAATGACATGGTGATTCTCGGTAGTAGAATATAGATTTTTCTCCTTATCAATCTCCCTATCAAGATGTTAGTTAAAGAAAATACAATCAGCCTCATGAGAAGATCCCTCTCTTAACAGGTGCTCATCTTAAGTTGCAAATCAAGGCCTCACCTAAGGAGACCATGTGTTCATTTTACTTGAAAACTGGTCATGATGGTGAAACATGTTCTGAATGGTTGAGGTGTTTCCCAATAAATGCAACAAAAGATGCCATTGGGATATAAGAGTTTCAAGAAGAAAAGATTCCTGAAATTTCCAGTTCTTTTTATCCATAGTATGAGTCTGATTCAGAAAGTGGAAGAAATATCCTAGCGACTCTAAGATCCATCATGTGCATTCCTTAATAGAAACCAACATAACTAGAAGTTCTCTCTGGGTGCTAGTACATCTGACGCTTCTCCCAAAGGAAAGGAATTTGGAGGTAGTGATACCCCCTTAAATTTGAAGAATTGAGGAATCAAAATCCTACAAAGAGCTAACACAACCCCCTCACCTCCTACTTTTGATTTTATCGAGTTTTTTAAATCCACCTCTATAACAATCTATCTGCTCGCGTATCTAAAGATGAACCCTAAGGAGCTTGAAAAACTAGTTAAATGTGTGAAAGGGGAATCAAGTTCAACCACTCAATTCAATAAATCCCTTATTGGAGAAACAAGTACAGTAGAAGAACCCCCTATTTTTGTATCTGAAGATATCCCACAGACACCGGAGGATCCTCCTTGTATTAATTTTGTAGAAAATGAAATAGAGGAGAAAAATCCTAACCCTTTCTATATTTGCTTACTCTTGAATGGACAAAAACTCAATAAGTGCATCATAGATTTAGGCATATTTGATAATATAATGTCTTCCCTAGTTGCTAGAGCCCTCGGTGTCACCCTCACCAAGGTGTTTAGTCGATGCTATTCTATGGATGGGAAACAAGTGTCATCGATGGGTCAAGTTAAATACACACAAGATTTTTTTGCGACATGCCTAGATAAGCGATTGAAATTGACAATTCTAGTTGTAGATATCCTAGCTAGCTATGGCATGTTTCATAGTAGAACCTTCTACAAACACATGGGAAGTGATATAATGATAGATTAGTCTGAGGCAGTTATCCCAGTACGAAAGAAAAAGATAAAACTAGAAATGGAGCCTAAAACAAATACACAGTAGTCCCTTCCAACAATCCCAAGGCTCAAATCCTTTATGAGGAGTGCCATTTTGGTAATTATATGATTCTCTCTAAACGTGGAACTAAACTAGTGGATGAAGTTTTAGAAGAGGAAGGGTTATGGATGATGGAATTTGATGGTAGTTGTTCAAATTTAGGATCAGGAGAAGGAGTGGCCCTAATTCCTTCCGCTAGAGAATATATCCCTTTTTATTCAAATTAGACTTAAAAAATACCAATAATATAACCGAGTACAAATAATTACTACGAGGATTGGAGGAAGAAAATTCTAGAGGGATCAAGAAGCTAATCACAAAATGTGATGCTAAACTGCTCGTGAAATAGGTAAGAGGTCAATTCTCTGTCAAAAATGAAAAATTTATACACTACAAGAATATAGTATGGGATGAAATCAAGTCTTTCAATGCTTTTCCCATAGATTTCATAACTTAGACTTTAAATGCTAAGGCAGATTCTTTGGCAGTCTCCACTTGATTATTGTTACCACATCCTTATTTTAAAATACATAGTTACAAAATAGAGATGGTCTATAGACCTAGAGTACCAGATAATGTACATCACTATTAGGTTTTTGAAAATGACTCTCAACTCAAAGATTTCATTGGTTGTGTTAAATATTTTTTCTAATATAAACTTTGAAGGTTCTTATAGTGAATGCAGGGAAGTCTGTGAAGGTGCTGCAGAAGATGAAGAGATAATTCAATTAAAAGGAAACAAAATTCCCAAGGGTCTGGTGTCTCTGGAACATCTATCTTGAAGAAGGAACAATAGACAATCAAGGAGAAGGTGTTGCACTCTCATAATCCCAAGGAGTATGACAAGATAGATATTAGCGATGAAGGTGATCCTAAATGCATTTAAATAGGAAAAACATGCTCTCAGCAAGAAAGGGATAATCTGGAAAATTTGCTGAAAGAATATAGGGATGTATTTTCTTGGAGGTATAAAGACCTCAAAAACTTCAAAGATGGTCAATTTAGACATCACATTCCTTTGAAATCTGATATTGCACCTTTTCACCAAAAGCTGAGAAATTATAATCCAAAGGTATTTGAAACCATATTAAAGGAAGTGAATAAGATGCTACAAGCTAGGATTATATTCCCCATCCATCTTTCTACCAAGATCACCAATATAGTGCATGTGAGGAAAAAGAATGGTGAAATTAGAATCTACGTCCATTTCAGAAATCTGAATCAAGCCAGTCTAAAAGATAATTACGCTTGACTAATGTTGGCACAACATTTCAGAGGGTGATGAATTCCTCCTTTGGGGATCTACAAAATAAAATTATTGTAATCTATTTAGACGACTTGACTATCTATTCAACAAGGAGTCATCATTTAAAAGATCTAGAGACTATGTTGTCGATGTGTAGAAGTAATGGTATATCCTTAAATCCAAAAAAGTCCATTTTATTTATTGAAGAAGGTAAGTTGTTAGGCCTATTGTTTTGGAAGGAGTCAAAATTGATCTTGATAGAGTTAAATTTATCCATCAACTAAATTTACCTTATAGTGGGAGTGGATTGAAGTCTTTATTTTGCCAAGTGAACTTTCTAAGAGATTTTGGTCCATAATTTTCAGAGATCACCAGACACATGGTAGATATGATGAGTGAGAAACACCCTTTTAAGTGGAATGGGGAAGGATGAAAATATTTCAACGACATTAAAAAAATAAAAATAATCCCAAGCCCCTGTTTTGACAAGTCCAGATATTAAGAAGGATTTCATTATGTACTATTATGCATCAAAACATACTTTGTCTGGCATTTTGACACAGAAGGATGAAAAAGTATAGGAAGCACCCATTTCTTTTATGAGCACGTTGTTGAAGAAATACGAACTCAAATATTCTCAAAATGAAAAGCATGCCTTTGCAGTAGTATTGGCAGTGAAAAATTTCAAGTACTACATTTTGCACTCACATTCTACTGTATACATTCTACAGACATCAATGAAAAGTGTTTTGACCCAAAAGGAGATAGGAATGAATAATAAAGTTGAATTTATAGCTAAAATTCTAGAATATGACCTAATTATTAAGCCAAAAAAATTGTACAATGATGGGATATGTGCAAGTTGATAGTAGAAAATGGAAAAACATCAAAAGAAGTTGATGAAGCTCCTATGGTCCTATTGGTGAGCTTGACTTATCCGTGGTTCTAGATGTGACATATTTTCTTACATATGGTGAATTTACTAAATGCTTGAGTCCCCAAGAAAGATGTCCTAAACACTTGACAACGGAATATCCTTAGTCCATTTGTCAGATTATTTCACTCAGGGGAATGGTGAGGCAGAGTCCAATAATAAGAATCTAGGAGCTATAATGAAGAAACTTATGGGCTTCTCAAACTACCCATGGAGAGATATAGGCATGGATCCTTTTGACTTGGTATATGGAGTAGGAGCTCATGTATCACTACCTCTCCAATTTTCTATGGCCAAACTGTAGACCATGATTAAAAATCATTCCTTTCAAGATTATCTGGAGAAATGGATCATGTACCTGAGTAAATTAGAGGAGGAATGGGAAAAATTAGTAAATCACATTATAGAGCACTAGTTGAAAGTGAAACAAATTTTTTATACGAGGGCTCACACCCATAATTTCATGGAAGAAGATGAGGTCATATTATGGGATAAAAGGAGGGCGCCTAAAGGAGCTCATGGGAAATTTGAGTCTTTATGGAAAGGCCCGTTCATTATTTAAGAAGCAGTTGGTTCAAATAATTTTTTTGTATCCTAACAAGATGGTGTTAATCTACCTTTCACATACAACAGATAGGACCTCAAGTTGTGATATTTTTCAGTCCCACCCCTTGTACATAGTAGTTTAGCTTTTCTCATTTTCCTTAGGAGTAGTCACCTGTGTCACTTCTTTCCCTTCTTCTTTTTGTTTGGAAAACCAACAATCTATAGTTCTCTAGATATTTGTCAACATGCAGTCCCCTAGATAGAGCCAATGTTAGGGTCTATTTTAGTCACCTTGTTTAAAGTGTCTTTGACTCTTCAATAAATTTTAAAATCATTGTCTGGTTTCCTCCCTTTTCAAAGCGTGCGTTGATCAGTCTTTAAATATCAATTTTTATCCTTTAGTTAACCACCACAATGTTTCAAACTTGTCTTCGTATAGTTGGCTCCCTTCCACCAAGTGTTGGTAGTTCTTGATCGCTCATGAACCACTTTGAACCTCTTTGAACCTCGGTTCAAAGTAGGTCAAAGAGGTTCAATCAAAATATTTTTTTATAATTTTGGTAATTATAGGTGGGACCCATACATACGTTATGATGCAGTAGTGAACTACTTTGAACATCTTCCAACCTTGGTTCAATGTAGTTCAAAGAGGTTCAAAGGAAATAATATAAAATCCAAGGATCGATGTGGCAGCTAATAAGATGGGTGATGTAGCATGCGTCTAAAGGAATCATCAGAATAATGGTATGGTGAACCTTGAGGAGATGGTAACCACGGGGGAAATCAGAGTTAGAAATATGAATTAATTCAGATTTTATCTCAGCATGAGTGATCTAATAGCATTAAATGGAGATTAATAATGATTTAGATAATTTTTGAAAGTAAAACGGTAGCCAAAGGTCACATCATTACATTCACTCCACTCTAGAGTTCATGTCATAATTAATGACCACCTTTTTAGCCATACTTTATGGTATGTGAATCTTGTTAAAATATATCATTTCACTTTTTTACTTTCAAAGCAAGATTGAGTCTTAGCTGCGAAAGACAGAGATTTTGGTTTCCCTAAATTGACAGAACACAGGTAAACACTTAAAAAGCCTCCTATTGTTTATTGGTTTCTGGATTATAGTGTGATTTCAATGGATTGCAGTTCTTTTATTTGTTTTAGGGAAGGAAAATAAAGTCCAACATGCATTTCTTCATAAATACTGCAAATTTAGAGTGTCATACTCTGGTGATCACAGACACTGATTTATTTGGGGTTGAAGTAGAAAACATGGTTGAAAATTTGAAGGATTATGTAGAGAAAGAGCATACTTTAGATCTCATTTGTAGTGGGTTATTTCAAGAAGCCACTTTTCCCCCAGTCATAATAATCCCTAACCTAATTCAACAGTGCATAAATCACTATGATGTCAAGTCTAAGTGTGTTTTGAAAAATGAAGGTCAGAGTCTCTTGTCAATAACCAGTGAGACGATAATGTTGGTCTACAAGCTACCTGATGAGGCTTTTTCCAACTTCACCCCAATGTAGTCATTAGCTCAATTTTTAGAAAGAAGTGATAAGAACTGTAGTAATACTGCCTGCAAGTGGACTCAGTCGAACTATAGAGGAGGGTCTAAGTTTCCCAAGCTACTCACTAAGAATCATATCAAGCCTCATATTTATAACTTAGTGGTCTTTCTACATAGAGTGAGAGGGTCTTCACAAGTAATTTGTTTCAAGGATTGGATGTCCCATATCATAGGGATTATTCCACATTGAAGGAAAAATCTAGACTTAGACGAACTAATTGTTGGCTCATTAAGAGACCAACTCAAGCAAGCTTAGGGAACGAGGAAGGAATTCTACATGTCTTTGTATTTGATTTATTGCCTTAACTATACTCAAAATCTTGTATGAATTCATCATGAACCTTGGAGTGAAGATATAAGTATCTATGAATATTGCCCCTTCTGAGAAGAGATAGAGTACTGGAAAACTACATAAGGGTTCATGATGTGTTTCTTGGAATATTGTGCTACCTTTTGGACGGAACCCCTAGGCAGAGAATTTCCTCAGAGACACAAAAAATAGATCAAAGCTATGGTATCTTCTACATCCAATTTCCATAGTTTACATATATCAGAGTTGGATGTTTTGATGAAGAGCCCCTCAAGTTGTCGAGGTTCACTTTTGACTCCTTTATTTTGGCAGAGGTGTGTAGAAAAATGTTCACGGTGATAAAATAAAACAATTTACTAGAGGAAAAATGGGATGCTTTGTTCCCAATCAAAATTGGAGTCCTGACATGCAAAAACATGATAGAAACCTCAGTAATAGGGAGTAACTTGGTGAATTTTCACATGTAATTTTGAAAAACAAGAAGAGGATTTGACGAAAAAGGTTTTACAAGGAAGATCCTTGGTTTGGATGGCTAGCTGAAATTGTCTCCACACATGATGATCTATGGGATGATATTGGTGATGAAGAGGTGGTTGTGAAAAGGGAAAATTCTAGGTTTTTAATCTCTCAGATCAAAACCCTACAGTTTAAGTTCGACATTGGTGATCTAGATGAAGATGATTTTAAGATTATTGAACCCGGTTATGACACTACAAATTCAACAATCCTGCCTAAAATAGACTATACAAGAGAAGAAGAGAAGGATATAAAGCTCAGGGATAAATTCATTTTAGCATTCATAGATGATTGGTTGAAAAGGAGAAGGTGAATTAGGACAAAAACTACCTCCTCTAAAAATATTGATGTGAACTGCGACACAATTAAATTGTTACCTAACCCCTCTAATGCATCCCTCTTGGTTACTGGTGTAGGTAATATTCCTATGCTAAAAAAGAAAGCAGTTGCAACTGGTCACCCTAATATGCCTCTGACAAGGTCGAGGACTAGATCCCAAGTTTGTACACAAATGGCTTCCCTACACTCTGCCTTTGTAGATATTGACATCAATGATGAAGATATTTCCTTTTCACCTAAATATCTTAAAAAGGATCAAGAAGTGTCTGGTGATAAACCTGATGTTCAACTAGGGGATGTGACACCTAAAAAAGTGATTGATAATAGATTGACTTCTATCTCATTTCCTCCTTGGCTAACCCATTCAGTGAATAGAAAACACAGTTTTAAGCGAGTTTCCTTACTAGTCAAGGAGATAGTCACTGAATATGTCATTCGTTCCCTAAAGATTAAGAGAATTAAGAACAACACAAGGTTGAGCACAGACCCAAGTAGAGGGAAGTTGACTGCTGAGATTGCAACCTTCAAACAAAATAAAGTAATTCAAGAACCTAAGCAAGAAGACTTTGAAGTCACAAAGATAGAGTTCGATGTGTTGAAGAGGGACACCGGAGACCATTTGTTTAAGTTTTTAGCTGACAACATGTACATTCAATCCCAAAAGGATGGAAAGGAAAAGCGGGAGCTTAAACATCTTGTGATAACAATGGATGAGTTTCTCAGTTTTCTCAGTAACATAGGGGCACTACCTCTAGCTGAGGATCCATAGACCTTTGATCCTAACTCAGTAGATAGTAAGCAATTTCTAAAGAAAATGTAACAAGTCAGGGCTCTAATGGAAGTAATGAATAGCTGGGTAGACGGTATAATAATAGAGGGAAGAAAATTCATACACGAATTCATATCCACTTATGCAGAAGGAGAGGCATTGCTTGGAGAGATTCAAACTTGGATTTTAGGGTGGGATTTAGATGAAGAAAAATGTGCGGCCATTGTGTCCCAAGTTCATGAAATAGAAGAATATGGGGTGGCAAAGTTCCTGTCAGAAAATTCAATGAAAATAGTTGATCCTTGTATGCTGTTTATATTGAAAAAGAGCTTGGGGTAGAAAGTCTCTTTATTTAAAGCTGCAATCTCAAGC
This sequence comes from Thuja plicata, assembly GCA_018584345.1. Lineage (NCBI taxonomy): Eukaryota > Viridiplantae > Streptophyta > Pinopsida > Cupressales > Cupressaceae > Thuja > Thuja plicata. The sequence goes on from MU223759.1 coordinate 564,626, forward strand.
ATGCAAGGTGTGGAGAAAGAGGTCAAGGAAATACATGCCAATGCATTGAAATATATTAAGGTGGTGAACCCATAAGGTATCCTCTAGTTTGAAGGAGGAAACATGGATGCAGACACCATGATTAAAAGCTTTGAGGATACTATGAATGCTATCAAAGAAAATTTAGAACCCACGACCCAAGACTTGACCAAGATAGCAAATGTATAATTTATGCTATACCTGAACAGAGGGCAGTTACCTAGGCAGTTGGAGAGAATCCAGGAGCTCAAGTGAGAAAAGAACGCATGTCGAGTGAAAATGATTGGCCTTAAGGATTTACACTCTCACCTAACTCAAGAGTTGTTGAGCACTTTTAGGAGTTGGAAGCTAGTCTGAGAGGCTACGTCAGAGAACAAGTATCTTAGAATGCACATCGATCTTATGTTTTTAAGTTATTTTAATTAGGAGACAGTTCTCATTAATCTATTACTTTTATTATTTGTTGGTTTGTAACCATTTTTATTTCTATCAGTCCGAGGGGCCGAATTTTCAGGGAGGCCTCTCAGATTAGAAAACTACATATGCTAGAGCATAGAACTCATGAAGAGTTAGAATTTTTAGAGCTAGACCTAGTTTTAAAAGCTTTCAAATTTTTTAAGCTTTAATTTTTTGAAGGAATTAATGGGAAGAATACGATGACCTGCACTTGTTTTAAACTTTTCTCTTTACAAGAATAAATATATTAATGCAAAGATTCAGTTTAAAGCTATGAGTTTGAACTTGTGATATCTTGATTACATTGTGGATTAGTATATCTCTTTCTTTGCATTATTCATTTTATGTACCGTGATTATCAATCTTTCCATATAATTCTTGTTTTCAGTCTCATAGGAAGATAATTTTAGATAGTCGAAGGAACTATGCTTTCCTTAAACTTTAACTTTAGTATTCATAATTTCTGAAAAAACCTCAATACTGAGAAGTATTTGAGAGATCCTTGAGTACTTTCTAGTCAAAAGTACATATGTTTGTGTTTTACCCAAAAATTCACTGAATATTTTTGAGAGGGAGCTGTACCTCATCAAATTCAAGGGGAAGAAATTATCCCATGCTTACCCAACTATGGCGAAATATTTGTCTTCAAAGAGGTGTAGGGTCAATGTAAATATCATTTGAAGTGGAGACAAATCTATTCACTAACATAATTGAAGCTTTAATAAAAGCGACAAATTCCTATCAATGTAAAAAGCCAAGTTTTTTTTTTACGAAAAAAGTTTCAATAATATTCTCACTTCTCGTTGGAAAGAAAGCAAAGAAAATGGAAATACCCTCCTTTCACACTTAAAATGCCTCCACACGGAAACCTCCTTTCAAGCTCAAGATTGCAACAAACAATCCAGTTTCAATCAAATATGTTTATATTTGATCATGAAGATATCTTGACTGGTTGATTTCCAATCTCTTGAGGGTCCTCTCCAATCTTTAACTTTCTCTTTGATCTCTTGTATATCACCTGCAATGAAAGACAAATTTCTCAAACTGACTTTGATTCTAGATAAAGGGAAAATTGTTGATCTACTGAACACAAGACGTAAATATACAAAAGCCCAAATTCCCTTATAGAATTAAGAGGCAGTGCCTCCATTATATAGAAAATTAAAAGGGAGGTGACATTATGATATTCAACCATATTCACCAACATTAAAACCGTAATATTAAAGAGCTGCAATTATCAACCATAAAAGTAAATACATACAACCATATATTGAGTATGGGATTGCTAAGTAAATAAAGGCAACTCGAGAGACAATAAAGTCAAGAATGAATGCAAGGTTAAGAAAGGCTTCTCTAAATGTCAAGACAGGATGCCCCAATGGGAATTTATGCTGTCAATATGATTTAAATCTATTCTTTAGATCAATATTGGCAATAGTGGCTTTCAATGGGAACTAGTTTAAAGGTCCAATTATCTTTGTATGTGACATTGTATTTATATCTTTTTTCCCTTTTATGTTTTATACATTCCAGTTTGTTGAGTGAATGGAGAGTCATAAAATCCATTGATTGCCCCATACTCCTTCACAACAAACATGTATGAATAAGTTGTTTGATTGCACTATTTTGACATATTTCTGAAGGTTCGATTTAACATTTCAAGGTTTGTCTTTTTATAACATAAATCATTGATTCTACTACAAGAAGTTTTGACTTCTTTTAATTTATGATAAACTTTTATTGCACGTCCTTATTGTTTCCCTATTCTCACTTTAATTTCTTCTCCTTTAGGACCCGTTTGGGTATTGGAATACCATATCCTGGATATGGTCAATTCAGGAAAATGTTGCATATTCAAGAAGATGCTTATCCTCAAAATGAAATCCAGAATATGGTCTTACCCGTTTGGTTCACCCGGAAGATGAATGAGAAGATGCATAAGGAATTTTAATTCTTTATTTTTTAATTTCTTTGAATATGGTGTGTATATATGTGTGTATGTACACACATGCACACATGTGTGTGTATATATATATATATATATATATATATATATATATA
>MU223759.1:587681-610947 GCA_018584345.1 Thuja plicata
ATTGTTTACACATAGCATTCTCAGGTTTCTTTAACTTAGGTAGCCCTCTAACCTTTTTCAATTTACTTATGCTTACCAAGTTATCAAAGTTCACATGACACAACCTCTTATTCCATAACCAAACATCGTTATATTGTGCAAACAAACATGTTTCTTCAGATAAATCTAGATAAAATAAGTTACCTTTAGTCTGATCACCACTTCTAACTAATTCTCCAATAAATCATAGATCTTTGCTTTTCTGTGATGGAATTCAACTCTATAACTAGAAGTGTTCAGCTATGCAACATTCAGCAAATTGTATTTAAGATCATCAACCCAATACACATTATCACATCTAATTTTGTTAGTTAAGTTAATCGATCCTTTACCTTTGATAAGACATGGTGCATCATTACCAAATTTTACATATCCTCCTTTGCATTGGTTTAGGGTTTCAAAATTATCTTTGTCACCAGTCATATGATGGGAACAACCACTGTTAATGATCCAACAATCAATTTTACTCATATAAGAGATTAATGCAATTTTCTCATCATCATCAAAATCTTCTTTCATTACAACATAAACAACTTCTATATCATTGTCATCAGAATTGTCAGTATCATTGTCAGAAGTTTCTTCAGCAATATAACAAGATTTCTTACCTTTGTCTTTGCAATCCTTATATTTCCTAAAGTCTCGATCATCCTTTTTGTCTTTGTATTCTTTGAATTTTTTTTCCCTTCTTTCATCTTTTTCATTCTTATCAGGACATCTAGCAGCTATATGACCAACTTTATTGCATGAAAAATAAATAATAGGAAGTTTACCTCTGTATTTTCCTTTTCCTCATGATAGCCTTTTTGCCATAAGTGCTTCAAGTTCTTCAAGATCATCATTAGTAGTGTCACTATCACTGTTCACATGTTTCTTTCCTTTCTTAGATTTATTGAGAACCAGCTATGATCTAAAAGTAGAATCAATACCTTGTGGATTATAGTTATCATAATTTGACATTTCAAATGCAGTGAGTCTACCTATCAGATTTTCCAGATTTAGATTATTGTTAGGAGTACATCTCAGTTCTTGAATTGTAGAAACTCTAATAGCATATACAAAAAGTAAAGTTCTCGATACCTTGCTCATAATAGTGTTCTCATCAATTATTCCATTAGCTCCTCTAATGGCATTGAAAACTTCTTTTACTCTACCATAATATTGATTAACATTTTCACCTTCTTGCATTTTCATCTCATCAAACTTACCTCTTAGACTTTCTGATTTAGCTCTCAACACATTTGTGTCTCCACCATAGATAGTTGCAAGTTTGTCCCACATCTGCTTTTCATTTGTGCAACTCTTTATATTATCAAACTCTGAATAACTCAATGAGGAGGCGATCTCCAACATTGCTTGATTGTGCTCTTGCTTTTCTCTTAGTTGTGCATCTGTGAGTGGAGTAGTATGTGATACATAGTCATTTTCAATAAGTCACTTAGCATCATCTCCAATACTAGCTAGATGTAGTTTCATCAAACTTTGCCATGCAGGGAAGTTATCTTTGTTTAGATTAGGAACCTCCTTCTTATACATCTTGATATTTTCACTCCAAGTACCTTCAAACTATTTTTAGGAGACCAATGCTCTGATACCAAATGTTACAATGAATTTAGAATAACTGAGAGGGGAGGGGTGAATCGGTTATCCTCAGGTCTAGATGTACCAAATAAAACTTTCTATATTTCAAATCTACTTGGAAGCAGTAGCATATGTCGACAAATTTAATCATGCACTTTACTGTCTAATGTAATTAGCTTGCAAAAACATAACAGTAAAACAAACCATAAGCATTCACACAAGTTGACACAAGTATTTAACGTGGAAACCCAATATGGTAAAAACCTCCAGTAACATGCTACCAAGTTTTCAATCTTCTAAAGTGAGCTCTATGAGAAGCCAACCCTATTAAAGGTTACAATAACACACTATTAGGTGTGACCTGGTTAAAGGATTTAATCACCCTGTTAGGAGTGGCCTTGTTAGAGGACTTAGAGAATTCCACCTGAATGTGACCTTGTTAGAGGATTTATACAAATGACTATTAGGTCAACCTTGTTAAAGGATTTTGTCTGATACAATGGTTAGAAAGTAATCAGTAGTTGTGATCTGATACATACAACTTACTTTGCAAATTCAGATCCAATTACAGCTCTGATGTTAACTTACTGGATACCCTGCATTGTCATTTCAATCTTCTGATCTACTTGGAAATCCATCAAGCAATCACACATGTAACTCTCTACTTCTGTATTCAGCCTTCTCTGCTAGATCATGCCAAACAGTAAAACAACCATGCAAACCTTTTGCATACATACATGTACTTCACATTCAGTAGCACACTGAGCAACACACTTCAGCACACTCAATGAATAACCCCTTGAGGTTATCATATACCTCTCTATCTAGGTCAGATAAATCTTTTGCCGCTTAATTAAGATCATAGATCTTAGGTTAGGTCAGATCCAATGGATCATTCCATCATTGCATTACATTTACTTCACCAAAGTAGTCTCTAATTAAATCTTGAAACCATGCATTAATTATGGTTACCCATACATTAAATGATGTGGATCAATCTTTAATTAACATTAAATATCTCAATAAAATTAACTATGTCGGCCAAAGATCTCAAATCTCATCATTAATCCAATTACTGTAAGTCGGCCAACATCACTGTTTCCACTCGGCAATTTCACTAGTGCTCAGCATTGAACAACTTTTCTCGTCACAAACAACTTCACTCGACACAAGAAAATTTTCTTGGCACAAATAAATTTTCTCAGCACAAGCCAAACTTTCTCGGCACAATACAACCTGAGAAACTATCTTTGAAAGATAAACAACTAATTACTTTACCAGAGTGCCAACTGATCAAGTACCCTTTTATTTGCCTTAACTCAACCATTCACTTTTTCTTCTTGTTAAATCTTCTTCATCAACAATAGATATATACTCAAAAAGATAACAATAGTCTCACCAGTTAAGGTTTGACAACAATGACAAAATAACAATTTCTTGCATTGTCACTTTCCAACATCTCGCCCTTTGACATTAGTATTAAAAACTGATATGTACAAATCAAAGAATGTTTAGTATATACACAATGTATTTTATCTTGTCAATAGGAATCCCCATTTTTGTATGCTGGTATAGTATATGTACATGTATATACACTTGCCTTTATACTAATTCCCCCTTTCACCTTATTCCTCTCTTTGTCACATATTATTTTCCTCTTTTTTTATAATAAGGACAAAGGTGTAATACTTATAGTTTGTCAAAAATATGGGAATGGGAGTTCTTCATGTCTTCCATAATTTTCTCCCACTTCTCCTTAAGGTGTTCAAGGGTAATGATCTTTAATATTATCCTTGCATGCATATCATATATGTTGTTTATAACAGACATTTCTGGGGTGGCAATCAATTGTCTTTCCGATGTCATATGTTGTTGCAATAATGTAAGATTCGGTAGAAGTAGAGCTTGAAGCTCGGTTACCTCATCTTTGAATTTTATTTCTACCTCTAAAATCTCAAGTCTCAACATCTTAACTTCCATAATCTTATCATAGTGCAACTTGATTGCATTGTTAGTGGTTGTAAGACCCTAGGCACTAGCATTTAGATCTGCATCTATTTGTGAAATCTTCTCACTATTCTCCTTAGTGAATTTCTCTATTGTGCATAACTTCTGAACTAAGGTTATAGCTTCTAAAATGATTGGCTCCACTTTATTAACTAGTTCAGATATCTTTACCTTGTTCTCGGCCACTTCTTGGCTGATATTCTCTATCAATTTGTATTGATATTTATGCTCTACTTGTTCTTCTATTACCTTCTCTACATCCACATTCTGTGTTGTGATGGCTTTGGTAAGAACAACTAGCTGATCAAGTATAGGAGCATTTTGATCAATGTTAGCATTAGGTACAATTTGCAAAATTATTTCCTTGGTTGTCTCTAGTACCTGAGTATCCTTTGTCTCATTTTTAAGCTTATCTTGAATAGCTTTCCATTTACAAAGTTATACATACTTTTTAAGTGCCTCTAGATCCAATGTCCTCAGATCACAGACTGGTATTTCAATTATCTCATCCAATGTAACTGGGTTCTTATTCTTTTTCTTCTTGTTTTTGGAAAGTGTTATGGAGGGTACTTGTATCCAGTGCCATAGAATGTTCCTTTGCTTGGTCTGATTTCCTTGGTGGGGGCTTTAAAGTATATGTTCCTTTATCCTATTGCATGGTATCTACATATGAGTTTGGTGTGGACATCTCCACATCAACCTTTTATTTCTCTGCAGCATCTCCTTTGGTATCCGTAAGAGTTGCATCACCTTGCTTCTCTTCTTAAACTTTGTATTTTTCTCTCCATCTGTTTCTTTCTGTTCTCCATTGGTTACATTTTCTGCATAATTTTTGTTTTTCTTATCCTCTTCACCTTTATCTTCGGGTATGCTTGCTTCAAGGTTGGGTGATTTCTAATTTTCTGAGATGATATTGATAACTTGTATCAATAGTGGCATTCAACCTAATATATAAACATGTGCAACATCATTTGTTGTGTTCTATTCCTTGGATTTCTCAGAGGTAATAATGACATCCTCATCTTCCTTTACCTCTTTAGCAGGATCTACGGTGATATCTATGATTGTCACATCTTGGACTATGACATTTGTTGTGTCTCCTAATGACTGCAAGATCTGAGGTATGTCATCCATTGCTTTACTAGCTTATGTGTCCAATTCAACTAAATTGACATCCTAAGCATCATTTATTAGAATTTACATTGGGTTTGGTGTATCCTGATTCTCTTCATTGTGAGACTTGTCGGTGAGTGTTATTACTCTCACGGGGCTTGAGTCCTCTTTAGGGACATCAAGTATTTTTCTCCAAGCACCTCACTTTCTTTGTCAAGCTCAATTAAGTTTCCCTCTAGCACTTTGTAAGCTCTCAATTTTGCTGAGAACAGCTTGGAGTGTAACTTCATTATTTCTTCAATTTCTTCCATTTTGGACTTGGGTGACATAATTGATACTAGAGATCTTTTCCTTATCTCTTTTTCAGATTTTAGTGCATATGTCCACCCGGATGAAAGTCTGTCTAGAAGTTCTTGTTGTGTCATTTTATCAAACTTTATAGGTATATATATTTGAATATACACATTATTTAAATGATTACTTCTTCTATCTTATTCTGATCCTCAGTATTTAGTTTTAACCATTCTCTAACCTTAGGCTAAGATATTGAATCTATCTTGATGATTGAAGTGCAAATCTCATCAATTGTTGTAGGAATTTTGTTTTTTAGAGGTTGGAGTTGGTCACTCTCATCTTTCTCACTATCTTCTTTATCTTCCCTTCTTTAGATGAGTCTCCTTCTCCTCTTAGGTTCTGAAGTTAGTAGTATGTGAGGCTTCTTCTTGTAGGTCCTCATCTATCCTTTCTTGACCGATAATGAACTTGCATCTTAAGTTGTCTGACTCCTTGTTCAAGATGCAGGAGTAGTCCTTGGCTTCTTCAAGGATGGTGCATCAGACTCTATTGATTCAAAGTAACTCACATGTTAAGCTTCACCGATGGGTGACTGTCCCTCGGTTTCTTCTTGTTGTTATATTTCTTCTTCATTGACTGAAATTTTTTCCTCAAGTGTTTTCACCATTTTGGTCTTCTTTCTGTCGATCTTCTTTACAACTAGGCTGATCTTTATTCTTTCCTTAGCCTCTTCATAGGTTCCAAACCTTGGTAATGATTTGTCTAATGGTTCATTTAACAATGCTTCAATAGCATTGGTGGCTTGATCTATGTTGATCTCATATTCGAGTAGGGATATCCATGTTGTCCTTGGTACAACTAGTTAGATCAATGTGGTATCGGTATCCACCATTAAACAAATTTCATCTTTAAATTTATCTACCAGTTCTTCTGGTATTGTCATTTTTTTTTCATTCTATCCTTAAATCTAGTGAAATATTCATCCATAAATAATGTAAAGTTGTCACCAAGTGACTTAATGAATTCACTGATTTGAATTGTCACTAGTCAGATAGTATCCTAGTATTGAAAGTAGAAAAATATGCACATTAAGAGTGAAAAAAACTTACATGAATTGGACTTTGCAGAACTGATTGTCCTCATGTTCTCCTCTAACTTCTTCATTAGTAGCTCCGATAGATCCAACTGTAATCCCTTCTTTACAAACTTGTGTGCAGTGTCTACTGCCATAAATGCAATACTATTTATCCTTTAGGCTTTGAATATATTGTATCCCAGTACACTAGCACCAAATTTGAGTTCTAGATCTTTGATGGAATTTACCTTCAATCTTCTGCCATCCCATTCTGCACCTGTCATCTTCTCAATATCAGGATGAGAAGGGTGTCTAAGTTCCTTGGACTTGTCGGTTATAGGATAAATGGTCACTAAATGTATCACAACCCTCATGATCTATTTTGCCTCATCCAGCCATGTCTTTCGGTCATGCACTCTACTCAACATGATCCTGATCCATTCAAATTTAAACTCCTTCAGGAATATTAGGGAATTTGTTATCCCTTTAAACTCTATGTGTTTATCTTCCTCTTTGAATGTTCTGTTTGTAGAAAGCTTCTTGTAAGCTTGTTCGACCTAAACATCTCCTATCTTGGCGATCTTGTAATGTATGTATGCCCTGACATCCTCAATGAGAAAAACCCTAGGTGGTATGCTTGAGAATGCTCCAGCGTCGTCGATTTATGAGGCAACCTCTGGACATAAATTGTAATGTGGCTCCTCATAGGTGGAGTTCATGATCAATTTGACCTTGTTATCTTTTGCATTCTTTATCTTAGTTACACGGGATGTAGTTGCCATGATTTGTAAAAATTAAGGATTTTCCTGCAAAACAAACAGTGAGATCGGTGACTCTAGTTACTTATTTAACCTTCTATAGTTGTTGAAGAATCTGGTTGAATGCCATGAATATTCTTGTTAATTGCTTCTAAAATCTAGTCACGGTTGGTCACTTTGTTCTCTACTTCATCGCTCTTAATCACATGGTTAATAATGATCTCTTCTGTCACCCTATTATAGACGGTCCCCTAATTGGTGTCATTAATGATTTAACTACTTATTGGGTGTCAAAGACAGAGTCACTCAAGACATGCCAACTTCATTCTTGGTGAGAACGCGATGCTCAGGGCAAGTCTCATTTCATTTGACCTTTCATATGTTTATCAACAGATCTTGGTATATGGAAAAGACAACATTGTTTTTTTACATGATTACAGACACTACCCGGTTTACACTAGCATCTTAGCTTTTATATGTAAATCGAGGATTCTTGGTAAGTATTGACAACTTAGCTTTGTATGTACACTGATGATTTTTGTATGCATTGACGAATGTGTTTGAATTTAAAAATTCATAACAAGCAATACCATAGTGCATCTTTATTCATGCTAGTTTTTCATATTATAAATATATAATGGAATTGATGTAAAATATAACTTGGTATAGTGCAGTTCCATACTTACTTGTTCTACTGAAGTGGGGATGGTGATGTCACCAGATCCATTCGATAAGGTGTCACCAATTGTATTGCTCGGTCCAGCGTCATCTGTGTTTGTATCTTTCCTCCACATTTTGTTTCCCATCTTCCTGATGTTTTCAATGGTATTTCCATCGGCAAAAGTGCTTGTCTTTGTCACTCAGTATCTACAGTCCTTGATTAGATGACCGACTCTATGACAGTGTAAGCATGCCATTGTGGGGTTAGTCCAACTTCTAGACTTTCTTGTCCATTTCCTCATGTAGTTTTAAGCTATGTGTCTAAATATACAACATGCTATATAATTTTCCCATGTATTGTAATCCCAAACATATGAGTTACCAACTCTTTTAAGTTGATAAGCATTTTATTGATCTTTTGGCTTCCATGCTTTCTTTTTCTTCTTTCTACTTTCAAGAGGTGTGTGCCCATGCATTTTACAAGTAGGATAAATGTTTTTCCATGTAGGTTTCCTTCTTTGGTTGTATCACCTTAGATTTACATTCATATGCTTTATTTCCATTCTTGTTACAGTTATAACAATTTGCTATTAATTTACATGTGGATTTAGGAATACCTTTCATTTTTCTCCTACAAACATTTGATGGGTGGCCTAGTTTTGCATAGTGATTGCATGACTTCTTCCTTGATCTTGGATTTTTGTAGACATCTTTGTGATCAGCTTGGTATGTTGATTCCTTATGCTCAGTATACCCTAGTCTGGTATTGTTGTTGAATCTTCTTTGTCCATCCAGAAAATCATCCATCCTTTTTGTACTTTCTTCAGCTCTCTTAATCATATCATTGTGTTATTGCTCGATTCTTACTTCATGTTTTGGTTTTTCATTTTCTTCTCTTAGCTCACCAATAGCTTCTATTTTTTCAATGAGTTCTATGTTCATTCGGTTTTCCTCCTGACTCATAAGAATAATCTGATTGGTGATCTCATGATGACGTTCAGTAAGTCTTTGTATTTCTGACTCTCTCTTGTAGGTTTTCAGTGATCTTCCTCATGTCATCAATAGTTAATGTTCTTTCTTGTTCATCTTGTCTAGCATTGTTCATAACATCAATCGTCCCTACCATTTGTGTCTCTTGAATGATTTGTAATATATTTACTTTCTCTATGAGATGGTGATTGCCTTCATTAATACTTGTGATGCTTCCTTCAGATGTGTCTAATGTATTGTTAGATTTGGATCCTGATGACTCAAACAAATTAGGTATCTCTTCTTCCTGATAGTTTGTTTCATTACAGAGATATGTCATAAGCTCTCTTTCAACTAGTATTTCTCTCATCTTTATTCTTTCTTCTTTTCATTTCTCATAGAAGATCTGTATCTCTAACTTATGATTCTCAATAATCTTGTCTAGCTTATACCTTTCTATTGTATGATCTTTTCTTTCAACTGATTTAAAAATTTCTAAATAAGAGATCTAGATCTGGTACCAATTGTTGGAAATAATGGAATGTTGTATACTGAGAGGGGAGGGGTGAATAATTACCCTCAAATTTTTTGTCAGTTAACCTTAATCCTTTAGTAATCAATTGCTTTTATTATTGATCATATCTTTTATTCTATCTTTATGCATGTCATATCAATTCATAATCGTAATTCACATGTAAACATTCATAGAAACATTCATGAAATGTAATTACACATGACACAACATTTGGTAATGCGGAAAACCCTTGTTAGAAGGTAAAAATAGCGGTGGGAATGAATCCCACAAGAACTTCACTATTTGCAGAATGGAAGGGGCCGGTTAAAGCTTACAAATCTTATCACTTTTGATGATATTACCCTATTAGGAGTAACATGTTTAGACTGGTTAAGGTCTACTCTATTATGAGCTCTAAAGAAACAAAAGAGTGGGTATATTATGAACTCTATCCAGGAGATTTGTGCTATATTTCAAAAAACCCTCATTAAATAATTCTCCTTGGATGGATAATTAACTATCATTTATAGACATCACATTTTTTTTTTCAACCACTTTTGTCATCATTTTCACATTTCCTTTCCTTTTTTTCTTTTATTGTCTCTTAGTGTGCGCATTAAGGACCACAAGAAGAACCTAGGAGCCTAGTCTTGTTTGAGGGTTTAATTTTACTTATTGTTGATCACCAGAAGTCTTGTTCTTCCCTATCTAAATCTAAATCTAAATCTTAATCTAGGCACTCGACTATTTCCTTTGAGGATGAGGAGAAGACTAAAATTAAAGAAACTAAAATTTTATGCTATAAGGGAACACATTGCAATATCGATGTAGATTCAAAGCGAATATCCTAAAGAAAAGACCTAAATTTAGAAGTTCCTCCCCTCCTCCAATCCCTTGAAATATTCTTCTTTTTATGTGTAATTGGTAGATATGGTATTGAACACTATGGAAATGATACCAAATTTGGAGTTGGACCAAGGACCTCCTTTTCCTCATAAGTTACCTAAAGACTCACTCCTTCTTTATTATGATCATATGAACCTTTTAGATCCTTTGGGTATTACTAAAAATATAATGGTAGATTCTATTAGAATGCACAAATGGATCTTGAACTTGAATTTACCTAGATGAACATCAAATTAAGGGTTATTAAATGGAATTTGGACAACAAGAAACATAAGGACGTTCCAAGGGATGGAAATGAACGAAGGAATCTAATTAAATCTCTTCAAAATGTGATGAAAGATGTGGAGACCATGAAAATAGATTATGAAGGAAGAATTGTGGGCCTTGAAATAAAACTAAAAAAACATCAATGAAAATATTCTCACATTGGTTTTATTCAGTGAGAAAGTGATCAAGGACACAACTAAGAACATAAGGAATATTGTGAGTGAATATTCAAGAAAATACATCAGAGCTAGATCCAAGTTTTTAATATTGAGGCAGAGGAAAAAAACTATGCACGGGTCTGTTGATGATAGCAAGGGGCCATGCATAAGAATGACTCAAAACTTCAAGAGTGCCTAGGCACACTTTGCTCAAGATTTATATGATCTCATGAAAATGGTCTTGGATACCTCTTAGTTGGAGGTTGACGTAGTAGAGGCTTTGAATAAATGAAATGAGGTATATATCTTGTTTTTTTAAATCTTTGCTCTCGTTTTCTATTCTTATTCGGGTAAAAGCACAAAGCTATGTCATGTTTCAGGACAACTTATCAGCACACCTGAATTTGAGTATTTCTAACAAAAATTATTTTTTGTCAAACATATAGTCTAGCTAGATTCATTCTAGCTAAGTTAGATAAGTTCTTCACCTTTTTCAATTGGAAATATCTATTAAATGCATATTTTATAACAATTACTAAAGAAATAAAATTATTTCAGAAAAGTGATGTTTCAATAACTCTTACTCTTTTTAATGATATTTTTTTACAAATATAAAAATACCCTTTTTTAGAGCACAGAGTCAAGATTATCATCATATAATTTTTATAGTATTTTAATTAGATCTAATATATTATAATTTCAAAATACTGCAAGTAGGTATTTTAGCATTCGAGAACAAGATGCTTCAAAAATAGAAAAAAATAGTAAAGCTTATAAAAAAAATTGAAAATGTATATTTAACACTAGAGGAGAGATTTATCTTCAAGAGTGTGTAATTTATTTTCTGAATGGTGTAGATTTGATAGGGGAAATTTGACGCGAGATGAAAACTGTCGATTTCAGGTATGTTTGACTTTGAGTAGTTATAATAGAGAAAATATACATTGAAAACTAATTTTTCTTCTTTTCTGCACTAGCTATACATTTTATCTATGACATATTTTGAAATCAAAGGAAAAAAATATTATTTGCATATACTTTTTTGGTGCGAACAAGACCCTCATTTTTCAGCAAGTAAAAAATGGACTTAAAAAATTTAAAAACTATGTGAATTCTTGTTCAAAAAAAATTAAAAAAATTATAGGCATAAACTTCATCCACTTTTACACATTTCATTAGTTTACATCATCTGCAAATTTTAAACATAAATGCCATTTTTATGTCATTAAAGTTAAAATTTTTGTGTGTTGTTGACCTTTTCCTTTATAAAAGTGTGACACAGCTTTGTACTTTTACCCATTCATCCTTTTGGGTGTTCATAGGTTGCCACTCTTCTTTCCCTTTAGGAGGCCCCATTTTAGTGGAACTTGGTCATCCAATACACATATCCCACCAAAGTTCTCCAAAATAGTAAGCATTGTAAGTGTTGGTCTTCACAATTTTAAATTTGGTCTTGATTTTGGTACTTGACCATTTTTTAATCATTTTTATATCAAAATTTCCTTGTGATCAACAAAAAATTAGGTGGGAACGTAACATTCTTATCTCCATAGGAACTTTTTTTAACACTGGCATAATAAGAAACTTTAATGATTTATAATATTTACAATCTATGCACTGCACTTCTTATAAACCATGCCAACATGTTAATTCCTTCCTTGAAACCATTTTAAATATTCTTACTATAAGAAATTGAAATTTTACAATGGATTTGTTTTAACCCTATAGCCTCATGCCCCACCCAAAATGCATGGAAACACTTTAGCACTTGATACTATGAAATTTAAAAAAAATGTTCTCTATTAAATTGCACATCTTTTTTGAATTTAAAATTTTATATAATTATGAGTTTATTGAAGGTACAATCCTCCAAATCATCTAAGCATACCTCTAAAGTATTGAACATTGATGAATAATTTAATAACACTATCTTTGAATGAATATAGAGTAAATATGAATAAGCAATGGCTTATCTTTGGTAGTCCACTACAAGATAGAGTTTCTGATAGATTTGGGGGATTTTGATGTGGACATCTATTTCATGTGGAGGATAAATATACACCTCCTTGACTACTATAGGTTTCATCATCCCGCATGCTACTGCAGTTGTTTGTAATCAAAATTATTATTAAGAACAAAAAAAGAATTCCCTTAATTTGAAGACAACTGAATAAAATAGAGGGAAAAGGGTTGACCTAAATAAAAATGAAAAAAATTTCATAATGCTTATACTCTCCATAATTTAATAGAAACCATAATCCAAGCAAATTTGCAACAAAAATTGCAAATATGATAGGCTTTGCAAAGGAAACCTCTCAAGCATACTTTGTTAACAATGATCTCCCACATATATACTCTAGATGATTATCACGATAAGAGATTGAATTTATTTATATTGATCTCTCAAAAAAGGAATTTTTGTGAGGGGCTATAAGATATAAATGAAATTATATTTGTATATAGTTGATCATAGGGATAAGGTTGATCATGTATATAGATCTCTTTCACTAGGGGATAATCCTTTGCAGGATTGTCTCTCAGGGTGAAATTAATGTTTCTTATGAAATTTTTTATCTTGAACGTCCACACCTTTTCTTTTCCTGTATCCTAAGATTTATCTATTCACTTAAACACATTTTGTTTTATATGTGAAGGCAAAAATGGTGATTCGCTGATGACAAGACAGAAATATGTAAAATTCCAAATTGCCTTAGAGAAATAAGAGGTAGGCATACATTATATAGAAAATAAAAAGGGAGGTGACATTATGATATTCAACCATATTCACCAATATTACAACCATAATATTAAAGATCTGCAACTATCAACTATAAAATTAAATACGTGGAACCATATATTGACTATGGGAATGCAAAGTCAAGAAAGGAAGCTCCAGAGATAAAAATTTGAAGAATGACTACAAGGTCAAGAAAGGATACTCTAAATGTTAAGAAAGGATGACCCAATGGGAATTTATATTATTATTTTCCCCCATAATGACCATTGGGAAGAACATAAAGTAGATCTCTAAGTTTATGTAACCTTTCACAAGCTAGAGGCTTTGTAAAGATATTTTCTATATGATCTTCTATAATGCAGTACATAATTTTAATCAATCCTTCTTGAACCAATTTCATGATATAGTTATGTTCTATCTCAATATGTTTGGTTCTACTTATATGAAATACTGGATTCTTTTTCATTTGAATAACACTCTTGTTATCACAATGCAACAAGGTAGGTTCATTTTAAATTTTGTGTATGTCTTCTAGTAGTCTTCTGAACCATACAGTTTGACGATTTTCTATGTTGCATCTTTCTATTCAATCTCTGTTGTAGAAACTGATACTATTGGTTGTTCATTGGACTTCTAAGAGAATACTGTGGAACTAAGCCTGAAAGTGTAACCAAAAGTAGAGTTCTGATCATCTGTAGAACCTGCCTAATAAGAATTTGTATACCCAACCAATATGTTATCCTCTGAATACTAAAATTTGAGACCATAACTCAATGTATCTCTAACATATATGAGAATCATTTTAGCCGCACTCCAATGTGTTTCTCTAGGTTTAGACACAAACCTAGAGACCAAACTCACTTTCTATGTGATATCTGAACGAGTAGTAGTTAATTAGATCAAACTTCGAATCAAATTTTTGTATAGACTAAAGTAGACAATTTAAGTCCAACATCGATAGGTGTTGCAACTCTTCATCTAAAATTTTTGTAAGATATTTGAAGCATGTTTTTTCAAAGACGTAGATATTTTTATTTTCTTTTCCATACTTATATACCAAGAAAGTAGTGCATTTGTCCTAAATTTGTGATTTCAAGCCCAATAATCATGGTTGTTCTAAACTCTATAAATAAAGTTGGATTATTCCCTATGTAGATAAGATCATCAACATACATAACTAAGATAAAAAAATCTTTAGATGAGATTCTGATATAAATATTTGGATTTGACTGAATTGATGAAAATACTTTCTACTATAGGTATGATTCTATCCTTGAATATCATGCTCTTGGTGCCTGTTTTATACCATATAAAGCTTTCTTTAATTTCCAAACATAATGTTTTTTATAAGGTATTTAAAAACCTTTAGGTTGTGAAACATACACTACCTCATTAATATATCCATTCAAGAAAATACTCTTTACATCCATTTGATAAACTGTCCAACTCTTCTGAGATGCTAATGTCAAAACTAATTTGAAAGTATCCATTCGTGCTACATGTGCAAAACTTTCAGTGTAATCAATAACTTCTTGTTAAGTGTACACTTTTTATACCAATATATCCTTATGCTTATAAATTCATCCATAATATTTATACTTAGTTTTGTACGAGGAGGTAATTGAACCAAATCCCATGTATCATTCCTATCAATCATTTATATTTCACTGTTCATTGCTTCAACCTACTCATCTTTTTATTGAGCTTGTTCAAATGTTTGCGGCTCATTATTTTCCATGATTTGAGTCATCGATGCAAAATTCACTCTTACTTGTGACCTTGTTGTCATTTATTCAAAATTTGAATTCAACATAAGAGTTGATGGATGATTCTTTTCTATCCTTCTTTGCTATTATTTTATATTTTCTAGCTCCTACATTAGATTATCTAGGTACATATTCTTCTTCCTCTTCTTAAAATTCATTAATTACTATATCTTTTCCTTTTGTTTCATTTTCTATTGTATATTTTTCTAGTTCGTTGAATACCACATCTCTTCTTATCACAAGATTTTTCTCAATTCCATCTTACAACCTATATACTTAATTTTCAGTTCCATAACTAAGAAAATGCATTTTAGGCCTTTATCATCTAACTTAGAATTGTTTTCTTTTGGTATGTGTGCATAAGAAACACATCTAAATAATTTGAAGTGATCAATACTTAGCTTTACCCTTGACCATGCTTTTTCTGTAGTCATTCCTTTAACTAATTTTGTAGGAATTCTATTTAGAATATACAATGTTGTTCCTATTGCTTTTGTCCAATAACTTTTATTTAATTTTTTATCTTTCAACATTACTTCTTGTGATTTCAATAATTGTCCTGTTTTTCCTTTCATTAACTCCATTTTTTGTGGAGTGTAGGAAGTAGTGAGATCCCTCTTTATTCAATGATTTTTGAGAAAATATATAAACTAATTTGACTTTTAATGACCTCCATTGTCTCACCTTATGACTTTGATATACTTACCACTTTGTTTTTCAACCAAGTTCTGGAAGTCTACAAATTTGTCAAATACTTGTAATTTTGTAAACAAACAATACACCAATTTTGTTCTTGATTAATCATCAATGAAGGTTATAAAATAATTGGATTTTTTCAAGGAGGATGTTTCCATAAGAGCACACAAACTTGTATGAATTATATCAAGTTGATGTTTAGCTCTACTAGATTTTCCAACAAGAAATTGTATCCTATGTTGTTTGCCAACAATATATTTTTCACACACCTCTTTAGTGTCTTTAATTAATGGTCAAATTTCAACCATTAATATATTCTGAGTAGAATAAACCCCATTAAACTGAGGTGACCATTTCTTTTATGCCTAATTTTACTTTCACTCATTTCAGTAGTGCTTGGTTCCCATGAGTAAAATGGAGTGGAATCATCCTATCACCTTATATTTTTTCTCTTGCAATAAATACATTCCAATTTAATTTATCTCTTATTGTGCACTCATTTTTATCAAAATTTACTTCATAATTTGGCTCTAACATTTTTCCAACAGACAAAACTATCTTTTTGAGTGTTGGAACCAATAGTGTTTCATTGATATGCTTTACTTCACCATATTCTGGTGTAACTACAATATTACCCTTACCTGTACTTCCATGACAATTATTATCTTCTATTACTATTGTACTTTGATGCTTTTGATCTAAGTAAATAAATAGATGCTCATTAGATTTCATATGGGAATAACATCTAGAGTCTGTACCACTTGTCCTAGGAAATATAGCTTGTGTGATTGCACCCTGAATCAAGAATAAAGCTTCATTATCTTTCTTTATATTTTCTTTGTATTCCTTTTCTTGTTGGCCAATAAATTCATTTATATCTGCTATCTCAACATAGCCATTTTCAACAATATCCCACAAATCCCTATATTTGAGTAGGGTTTTCATTCTAGTACACCAATCTGTAAAATTATCTCCTTCAAAGATGAGAATCAACACATAAGACATTACATTGTCTATCCTATTTACCATAAAATATGCACAGTGTCTCAAATGCTAAAGACAAGATTTAGGAGAGATCTTTACAAATAAATACTCTATTTGTCCCTTTGATAAATTTTAAAATCATTGTTCAGTGTTCTTCTTTTTCAATGTGTGTATCGATCATCTTTCAATGTCAATTTTGTTTCTTGAGTTAACTGCCACAACGTTTCAAACTTGTCATGTATAGTGGGTTTCCTTCTGCCAAGTGTTGGTAGTTCTTGATCACTCATGAACAACTTTGAACCTCTTTGAACCTCGGTTCAAAGTAGTTCAAAGAGGTTCAATCAAATTATTATTGTCTAATGTTGGTAATTGTGGGTGGGACCCATAAATATGTCATGATGCAACACTGAACTACTTTGAACCTCTTCAAACCTTGGTTCTAAGTAGCTAAAAGAGGTTCCAAGGAAATAAAAAAAAATCTAATGATCAATGTGGCAGCTAATGAGATGAGTAACGTAGAATGTCAGTAAAGTAATCATCAAAATAATGGTACGGTCAGCCTTGAGGAGATGGTAACCATGAGCGAAATCAAAGCTGGAAATCTAAATTAATATTGATTTTATCTTGGCATGAGCGATGTAGTGGCATTAAATGGAGATTAATGATGATTTAGACAGTTTTACAAAGCAAAGTGGCAACCAAAGGTCACATCATTACATTCACTCTACTCTAGACTTCATGTCATAATTAATGATCATCTTTTTCTCCTTACTCCACGGTACGTGAATCTTGTTAAAATATATCATTTCACTTATTTCTTTTCAAAGAAATATTGTGGAGTCTCGGCTGCGAAAGACAGATATTTTTATTTCCCTAAATTGACAAAACACATGTAAACATTAAAAAGCCTCCTATTGTTTCTTGTTTTCTGCATGATAGTGTGATTTCAAAGGATTGCAATTATTTTATTTATCTTGGGGAAGGAAAATGAATTCCAGCATGCATTTCTTCAGAAATACTATAAATTTAGGGTGTCGTGCCTAGGTGCTCATAGACAATGATTTGTTGGGGATTGAAGTAGAAAAGATGCTTGAAAATTTGAAGGATTGTGTAGAGAAAGAGCATACTTTAGAGCTCATGTCCAGTGGGTTATTTCAAGCCATCATTTTTCCCCCAGTCGTAATAAGCCTTGAGTTAATTCAGTAGTGCATAAATCACTATGATGTCAAGTCTAAGTGTGTTTTAAAAAAAATGAAGGTCAGAGTCTCCTTTCAATAACCAAAGATATTATAATGTTAGTCTTCTAGCTACTTGATGAAGCTTTTTGCAGCATCACCCCAACCTAGTCTTTAGCTCAATTTTGAGAAAGAGGTGACAAGAACCGTAGCAATATTTCGCAGAAGTGGACATAGTCAAACTATAGAGGAGGTTCCAAGTTGCCCAAGCTTCTCACTAAGGATCATATGAAGCCTCATATTCATGACTTAGTGGTCTTTCTACATAGAGTGAGAGGGTATACACAGGTATTTATTTTTTTAGGATTGGATGTACCATTTCATAGCGGTTATTCTGGATGGAAGGAAAAGTCAAGACTGGGCTAAAATAATTGTTGGTTCATTAAGAGACCAACTCAAGCAAGCTCAAGGAACGAGGAATGAATTATACATGTCTTCGTATTTGATTTATTTCCTTGAATGTACTTAAAATATTGTAGGAATTCCTCATGAACCTTGGAGTGAAGACATTAGTATCTATGAATATTGCCCCCTCTTGAGAAGAGACAGAGTAACAGAAAAATACAAAAAGGTTTATGATGTGTTTCTTGGAATATTGTGCTACCTTTTGGATAGAACCCCAAGGTAGGGAATTTCCTTAGAGGCACCAAAATTAGTTCAAAGCTACATATATAAGAGTGGGAGGTTTTGATGAAAAGCCCCTCAAGTTGTCGAGGTTCACTTTTGACTACTTTATTTTGACAGAGGTGTGTAGAAAAATGTTCAGGTTGATAAAAAATTGTTTACCAGAGGAAAAATGGAATGCTATGTTCCCAATGAAACTTGGATTCCTAACCTGCCAAAAAAAAGATAGACACCTCAGTAATAGGGAGTAACCCGGTGAATTATCACATGCAATTTTATGAAACAAGAAGAGGATTCGTCAGCAAAGGTTTCACAAGGTAGATCCTTGATGACGAAGAGGAAGTTGTGAAAAGCGACCATTCCAGGTTGTTAATCTCTCATATCAAAACCCTACAGTTGAATTTTGACATTGGTAATCTAGATGAAGATAATTTTGAGATTATTGAACCTGGTTATGACAGTACAAATACAAAAATCATACCAGAAAGAGACTACACAAGAAAAGAATAGGAGGACATAAAGATCAGGGCTAGATCCATTTTATGATTCACAGATGATTGGTTGAAAAGGATAAGGTGAATTAGAAAAAAAACTATGTCCTCTAAAAATATTTATGTGAACCCTGTCCTAGTAAAATTATTACCTAACCCCTCTAATGCATCCCTCTTGGTTACTGGCGCAAGTAATATTCCTCTTCTAAAAAAGAAATCAATTGCAAGTGGTCACCCTACTGTGACTTGAACGAGGTTGAGGACTAAATCCCAAGTTCATGCACAAATGGCTTCTCAAGATTCTAGCTTTGTAGATATTGACAACAACGATGAAGATATTTCCTTTCCACTTGAATATCTTAAAAAGTATCAAGAAGTGTCTAGTGATATGTACTTGAGGTTCAACTAGGAGATGAGATGCCTACTCCAGAGGCCAATAATAGGTTTACTTCTAGCTTGGTTCCTCCTTGCCTAACCGATTTAGTGAATTGAAAATGCAGTTTTAAGCGAGTTTCCTTACCAGTCAAGGAGATAGTCACCAAATATGTCGTTCGTGACCCAAAGGAGAAGAGAGCTAAGAGAAACAAAAGGTTGAGAACATACCCAACTATAAGGAAGGTGAATCCCAAGACTGCAACCTTTAAACAAAAGGATGAAATTCAAGAACCTGAGGTTGACGACTTCAAAGTCACAAAGTTGGAGTTCAACGTGTTGAACAGGGACACCAAAGACCATTTTTTAAAGCTTTTTGATGACCACATGCACATTCAATCTCAAAAGGATTGAAAGGAACTATTAGAGCTTAAACACCTTGTGATCCACAGACCTTTGATCCTAACTCAACATATATTAAATAATTATTGAAGAAAATGCAACGGGGAAGGGCTCTAATAGAAGCAATGAATAGCTGGGTCGATGGTATCATAATACAGGGACACAAATTCATACAGGAATTCATATCCACTTATGTAGAAGGAGAGGCATTTCTTGGAGAGATTCAATTCTTGATTCTAGGGTGGGAGTCAGATGAAGAAAAATGTAGGGTGATCATGTCCCAGGTTCATGAAATAGAAGAATATGGGGTGAAAAAGTTCTTGTCATAAAATTCATTAAATTTTTTTTATCCTTGTACGATGTTTATATTGAAAAAGAACTTGGGGTGGAAATGCTGTTTAATTAAAGATGCAATCTCAATCATGCGAGTTGTGGAGAAAGAGATCAAGGAAATACATGCTAATGCATTGAAAGATATTAAGGTGGTGAACTCGTCAGGTATCCTCCTATTTGAAGAAGGAAACATGGATGCAAATGCCATGATTAAAATGTTTGAGGGTACTATTGTTAGAATAGTCCCAAAGGATAACTGAGAGGGTGGGGGGTGAATCAGTTATCAACTACTTTAATTCTTTTCTTTGCTTAGATACAATTAACATAAAGTAAATGTACATTCGGATAACACAATAGAGAACACAACAATTTTGGTTACGGGGAAACCAAATAGGTAAAAACACCAGTGGGAATTAGCACCCACAAAAAACTGTACTTAAGTATAATTATCCCTGTTAAGAGATCTTGCACCCCTGTTAGGAATTTTTATTTACAATGAAATAAATACAGAGACCTGGTTAAAGGTCAGACCCTGTTAGGATTCTTTTACAAGTAAACCTATTAAGGGTGAGGACTCACTGTCCAAAAGATCACTACTAAAATG
This sequence comes from Thuja plicata, assembly GCA_018584345.1. Classification (NCBI taxonomy): domain Eukaryota; kingdom Viridiplantae; phylum Streptophyta; class Pinopsida; order Cupressales; family Cupressaceae; genus Thuja; species Thuja plicata. The sequence continues at coordinate 608,267 of MU223759.1, forward strand.
ATGAAGGCTGCAACATTCAGTAGAAAAGATATACACTATATCTAATTGATGAACTGTTTGAGTAGACCTGTTGTCTTCATCAGATCCAGTGTGTTGTATACTTCCACTTCTTCACATAGATCTTTTATTGATGAATGAAATGTCTCTACTGTCCCAAAACAACAGACATTTTGTCCTACACTTTTTATGTCTTTATTCTTATCATTCACACTTTCCAATCATCAAATGAACTACTATAAGTATCTTCTCCAAAGGATTTGATCTTCGTCGGCTCTAGGAGTCCCTTCAATACTTCTTTAGTCAGCCACATCATCCACGCAACCTAATTAGAAACACACAACTCATACTGAATAGACGTGACACTTCACAAAGTTGGTTCCACAAAATTAACTCCAACTTTACGATTCTAATAGAACATGTTTGGCACCTTTAGGTAATTATCTTTAACTCATAACTAAACATGAATACAAACATGCATATCTAAAAGATAGGTGCAACTCAAGAAATATTGTAATTACGTCGACTCTTCACAGACAGTCTTCAATCTTTGTAATTGTCATAACTGATTAATATAACTCAACTGAAACTTCATATCTGAATCGGTGTGAATGCACATAGCATCTAGAACATGTATATACCATGGAAATGAACACACATAGATCCATAAAATCTGTACTGATAATTGCATATAGAAAACTGTTGTATATTATATGTTGTCATCAATAACAAACATATAATCAATTATTTACAGAGAAGTAAACATCCAACAATTTCCCCCTTTGACATTGATGGCAACATACAATATCATAAACTCAAAGTGTCTTCCTTCTTTTTAAAATCTTCTCAATATCCTCATAAAAAGTTCCTCTTCACTACTGTTGCTATGTATACTCCCCCAGAGTATATGCTCCCCCTTACTAATAGTCCCCCTTTGACATCAATGACAAAGGGTGTTAAACACCATTAAGCATAGGTACTACTCCAGAAGTAGAGTAGTCAACCATTCATCAGTCACTAAGGACTGATGTTCTTTCTACAAGTTCTAATCACACTCAGGAAAGGGAATTACTCCCAACTTCTCCCTGAGATACTCAAAAGTATCTTTTGATAATGGCTTTGTACAAATATCTGCTAATTATTCTTTAGTTCTCACATAATCCAACTTTATTTCTCTGTCTGCAACTTTTTCTCTTAGAAAATGGTATTTGATCTCAATGTGTTTTGTCTTTACATGCATCATAGGGTTCTTGGACATATTAACAGTACTAGTATTGTCACAGTGAATAACAATAGGATAATAAATCTGAATACCAAAGTCTTTAATATTTTGTTTGATCCAAACCATTGTTGAAAAATTCAATGTTTCTAAAACATACTCAGCTTCTACTATTGACTGAGAGATAAAACTGTTCTTTTTACTTGTCCAAGTGACCAATCTATTTCCAAGAAATATTGCTCCTCCTGGTGTTCTCTTTTTGTCATCAACACAACCTTCCCAATTTGCATCTGTGTACACATGAAGTTGTATATTAGTTGAGTTAGGATACCATAAACCATAGTCAATAGTCCCTTTTATGTGTCTAAATATTCTTTTTATTGCCATTAGGTGATTTTTCTTGGGTTTAGCTGTGAATCTTCCAATAATGCCAACTGCATTAGAAATACCAGGTCTAGATTGGGTAAGATATATGAGTTTTCCAATCATAGACTTGTATAGGGTCTTGTCAACTGCTTTGGAATCATCATCTTTAGAAAGCTTGCTTCTTGTTATCATGGGGTGCTTACTGGTTTGAAATCTTCCATCTTGAAAGTCTTCAATATTTCCTTCACATACTTAGATTGATTTATGAATATTCCTTTGTCTATTTGTTTTACATTCAATCCCAAAAATATTTGATAGGTCCAATCATGCTCATTTCAAATTCACTTTTCATTTCTTTTCTGAATTCTGCACTAAGTTTTTCATTACCTCCAAAGATAATGTCATCAACAAAAATAGCAATGAGTGGTAGTCCTTCATCTGTCTCTCTTATGAATAAATTTCAGTTTACTGCTCCTTTTCTGAATCCTATCTTTGTTAAGTAACCATCAAGTCTCTCATACCATGCTCTTGGGTCATGTATAAGTCCATAAAGTGCTTTATTTAATATGCATACCATGTGTGGTCTATCTGAAAGTTTGAATCCTTCAGGTTGCTCTATGTAGACTTCTTCCTTCAAGTCACCGTTCAGAAAAGCTGACTTGACATCCATTTGCTATAGCTTAAAGTTTTTGAATGTTGCATAGGCCAAAAACAACTTGATAGATTCAAGTCTACTCATAGGGGCAAATGTATTAGTGTAGTCTATTCCTTCTCTCCGCACATATCCTTTACAAACTAATCTTTCTTTGTTTCTTACCACTGTGCCTTCTTCATTTATTTTGTTCCCAAGTATCCACTTTGTTCCAATAACATTCTTGTCATGAGGTCTAGGGACCAATTCCCATGTTTCATTCTTGATTATTTGATATAATTCTTCTTTCATGGCACTTTTCCAATCCAAATCTTTGCACACATCTTCAACACTTAAGGGTTCAATCTGTGAAAGTAAGCATACCTCTTCATGAGCGGTTGAACCTTTTTCTCTAGATCTTGTCAAGAATTTTGTGCTCTGATCTCCAATGATATCTTCCTTAGAGTG